>JAZKJV010006309.1:600000-830573 GCA_037367405.1 Ottelia alismoides | reverse complement strand
CCCTTGAGATCGGCCACGCTCCATCCTATTGCCTTGCGGTTTCGTTCAAGAACCTCCATCAGTCGAGATTCTTGTTCTCCAGTCAAATCTCCTGAGATAATGACTGGGTGCATTTCTGGTTCACCCGCAAGGAATCTATACTTGAGCGACTGCGGCAAAGGCTTCAGTTCTGGCTTGGTGGGAGCTGGCAAATCTGGCTTCTGATATGTTTGCGTGAAAGCAACCAGGTCTGCATGTGAGAACTCTCGCTGTACGTGATCATCTGACGAAGGGAACCCTGCTGGTGTGTCTATCATCTGTGCTGGCTCGCTCTCCGTCCTATCTATCGGCTCATCAGGAAGCAGACATGGCAAATACGCATCGAAATCCTTCCAATCAAAGTCTGCCTCTGAGGGGTCTGAATCAGAACAAACATCAATGTCACCACTCAGTACGCAACTGTCAACCTGTGTGGTGTCCTCTGCCAAGTGTGTGCTCTCCGAACTCTCGTTTGCCACAAAAGGTATGTGCTTTGAATCTACAGACAAGGCGAGTGCTCGTGCTTCTGGATCTTCCCAAACTGCTTCATCATCGGTCATCACAAAGTCACACTCCTGGTGGACGTCTAACTCAGCATCTGTCATCTTCCCTGCATCACTGTTCTTCTCCGAGCAGGCTGAATCTCTCGCTTTGATCTCGTCGATCGTCTCTATTTGTATACTTTCACCCTCTACGCGAAAGTACACCTTCCCACTATCATGGTCGGATACTGCCTTGGCTGTGGCCAAGAATGGGCGTCCTAGTATGATGGGGGCATCAGTCACCGACTCAGGGATCTCCATGTCCAGTACAACAAAGTCCACGGGGAATTTTAGGCCCTGAATGGTGACGACCACGTCTCTCAACAACCCCTTCGGCCTCTTAATCGATCGATCAGCAAACTGAAGGACTGTCCTGCTCCGAAAAAGAGGGCCAAACTCGAATCGGTCGAGTAAGGCTGCTGGAAGGAGGTTGATAGAAGAGCCGCTGTCTAATAGAGTACGGTCGAACTGCTGCTCACTAATCTGGCATCTGACATAAGGAGCTCCTGCATCTGGGCGTTTGGCTGGCAGCTGGTTCTGAATGGCACAACATGTGGCACGGGTGAGCACATGGATCTCTCCTCTATTGTTCCGCCTCTTCCTGCGTACAGTGGTCTTCTCTCTCAGATTCTTTTGGAAGAGGGGGATGTGCTCAAGTGCCTCCTGTAGAGTCAGCTGGATCTGAAATCTGTCTATCATCTGTTGGTTGAACTCTAACTGCTGGGTCTTTTTGGGATTTTCTTTTTTATTCCCCTTAGTCAAGCCGAGTGCTTGAGGGAAGGGGATAGATGGGCCCTCCTCAGACAGAGGGTTAGGAGAGGGCTTCTGGTCCTGTGAAGGACTGACATTCATGCAATCATCATCATTCATCACACATGGACTTGGAATAGATGGAGAAGCCTTTCCTTTATTCAATTTTTTGTTCTTTTTCATGGAGTCCAGAGATACAGCAAATGGTAGTACAAAAGGTTGGAATACAGATGGATTCAAAATGGGGGTATCAACACCACCCGCAATATTCTTCTTTGCGGCCTCAGCACCGCACTCTGGTTCATTATCAAAAATGGTGGCTTCAGCACCACCGTCTGCATCTGGTACTACGACGGCCTCAGTACCGTCGTCTGGAAGGTTATCCTTGGTGGCATCAGCACCACCGTCATCATCCTTGTTGCTAGCGGCATCAGCACCGCTCTTCTCCTCATCTGGGTCTCTCGAATCTCCATGGTGTTGTCCCTCAGATGAGCCGCCGCCGGCTGGTTCCCTACCGCTCCTAAGTGACACGAAGTGAGTATCAAACATAGAATGCATGTCATTCAAATAAGCACTAGGAGTGGTATCCTTTGTAAACTGTACCTGCTCAGACTTTCTCTTTAAGTTATTTGGATTCGGCTCGCTCTGTGCAGGTATGGCGGCTTTGCCTTTCATAATGTCCCTCATTTCCTGCCGGAACTCGTCCATCTCTCGCCGGAAGGATGCCTGTTGTTCAGAGAGCAAGTGGGTGAGATCGTCAAGTGCTGGGTTCTCCATGGCTGCAGGAGAACCGGGAGTGTTCCCTTGCTGGAACTGAGGTTGCTGGTGGGTCTGAGGGTACTGCTGCTGGTAAGGCTGTTGTCGCTGCCTCCACTGTTGTCCCTGATAGGTGGGACGAGGATTATGATGATTCTGTGACTGGTGGGAGTACTGGGGTTGTTGCTGCTGTTGTTGGCTGTAATGATTGCCCTGAGCTGGATGTTGTTGTTGGGATGAAGTACCATCATTGGACCAACGAAATCCGGGGTGATCGCGGCGAATCCCGGGCTGTTGGGGGTACCGGTCGTACCATATCCCGTTGACTTCCATCAACGGCTCCTGCTCGAAGGGTGGCGGTGGTAGTGCTACCAATGGCTGGTCCGGCTGGTAGACCACAATCTGAGTATCCTGAGATGGTGGCTGCTGTGAATACTGCGACGACTGCTGTACCGGCACCTCCTGAACATGGTGAACTTGGCGGTATGCGGGAGGTGGTGGGGTAGAACGACTGCCTCTGGACTCAGTCAGTGACCTAGGAGGCTGATGTGAATATGATTGTGCCTCCTGAATACTCAAGATGTGAGTCTTCAGGTCACTCATGGACTTAGCCAGCTGGTCTATTTGTGCCATGCCCTGGCCCTGCTTCTTCTCCAAAATCTCAAGACGGTCCAACTTTTCACTGGTTATGCCCATATCAGCTGCTGATGATTCATCTTGAGCTGCTGCTGAAGGAGTATGGGGACCAGCATCGATGCGGGCGATCCTCTGGTATGATCCTGCTCCTTGGGGAGGTTTCTGCTGTGTGTAGACTCTGGCTTGGGCCATAACTGTAGAGTTTTCTGCCATTCCTTCACAAATGGCCCAAACATCATCTTCCCCCTTTGAAAAGTATGATCCTCCACAAGAGGCATTAACAAGCCCCTGCAGCTCCGGTGTCAGCCCACAAAAGAAACTCTGAACCAAGTTGGGCTTTGATATGTCATGATGTGGACACCGGTCAATGAGCTCTCTAAAGCGATCCCAGGCTTCATGGAATTGTTCATTTGGGATCATTGTGAAGTTGCTGATCATAGCTCTTGCTGCATTTGTCCGGCCGAGTGGGTAATACTTATTTAAGTATGCGGTCCGGAGCTGTTCCCAAGTGTCGATGTACCTTCCCAAGTGTTTGAGACAATAGGCGGCTCTATCAACCAAGGAGAATGGGAAGGCAATCATTTTGATGGTGTCCTCAGTCACAAATCTATCATGGATTGTACTGCATATCATCTCGAATTCTTGCAGATGGAGGTGCGGTTCTTCAGTGGCAAGCCCATGGAACTTCGGCAGTAGCTGAATAGTATGCGGACGAAGCTCGAAGTCTCCATATATGGGAGGGATTCTGATCCATCGATGAGTGAGTGTTGCAGCTGGGTTGTGCAACTGCCTCATGGTTGCCGGTGGCGGCCTCTCCTGGTTAGGTTCTTCGTCTGGTATATCATCGTGCCCATTTCGGTCTTCTCGCCCGTCACGCATCTCCCTCATGATTTCACCCATGACTACTCCCTGGTCTCTGATCTGTCGCTGCATGGTTTCCAAGGAGGCTAGCAGTGAATTGTTGATGGCAGCCTGATCATACATGTACGGTGGTGGTCTCTGCTCATCTGGGTGCTCGTCTCTACCTTCCATTTCTGGGGTTTCTGCAAAGTCAAAAGAGCCCATCTCAGGTGTCGTCAAATGTTCTGAACTCTGTTCTGTACTAAATTCTGACACCACCAGACTGATAGAAGAAGAAGGGTGGTCGAGGGGGAACATGGTGGATGTATACTCAGGCTCGGAGAGTGGGTCTGGACTCCCTGAAGCCGACCTAGATGAAAAAGGAGGAGTGCTCGATAGCGGTGCCACCAGACGTGGCCTAAGGGATCTCCTTCCCATCATCTTGATATAGAGAAAGGCGGATGAGATCTGGAATGCAAACAAGATGTGAAATACAAACCCCCTGTTCACCTACGCAACGCTTGAGCTGACGACCGTGAAGGTTCGGTCTGTTATCTTGTCAAATTTTATTAAGTGATCAATCAATCTATCAGAGCGTTAGAGCGAGCTGTTAGGTACCCTACTTTCCTAGCCGACTGTCCCGATCCACGTTAGATCTTTCCCAGCCAGTATGAATTACGGACCGTAACCCGGTTGTTCCCGCAAATTCAATCTGCTAAGGACGTTGCGGTCTGCTTTACCGGTTACCGGAGAGATCCTCACTGGAGAACGACTAACCACGATCAGTAGTCAACCAGAATTTTAGGCGTGGCTCTATCCTAGTGTCGGGTCACTCTCTCGCTGCAGATAAATCAAACAAGGAGGGGGTTACTCTCCCCAAGACAAAATTTTTGGCGGGATGAGTTTTAAGATCAAGTTTGCATTAGCAGTCCCAATTTTTATTGTTTTCACTTTTTATGTATTTTTCTGAGCAATCATCGTCTAACGAATTTTCCAATTTCCTTGTTATTTAGAGTTCAGTAAAACTGGGGGAGGAAAGCAGAAAAGCCGATGCGCGATCAAAATCTATGATGCATGCAGGGATAGAGATGCGTACCTTGTCGCCAGCACTCTACATGCAAAGTGATCCGCGCATAAATTAAAGACAATAAATTAAACTACCTAGATGCATGCATGAGGAAATCGTCCTAAGATGAGCAGCTTCTATTAACGTGAAGAACAAGTAGCTATGACAAAGAAGAGAGTCCGGAGTCCGGTCTAGGCTCACCCTTCCTCTTCTCGACACATCGAGTTCAGGAGTAGCGCTTAACAGGGTGGGCTCGCGGCACGTGGTCTCTAGTCCAAGTCAAATAGCTTTTTCAATGGATTTTTAGCCAAGTCCAATTACGTTCTATAGGTACAGGCAAGATATTAGAGATTGGGCCTTATCTTCTTAGTTCGTCATAGTCAACAAAAACTCCTATGTCTAGGGGCTAAATCCTCGGGAAACAAATAGAAATGAAAGCGAGAAAAGCCGCGAGAAACACAAAACTGCGGTGAGCCCCCAAGTGAACAAACACTTGGAAATTAGGCCCGAGTGTCCTAGAGAGTTCAATTTATTACAAGTTAAGTCTCTCTCTCTCACTTCAAATTACAAATTTTTAAACTACAAAAATTCTACAAAGATTATGATCTTCTCAAGCCTCCAAGTCTCTTTGATGCTAAGCAAGCCTTCACGTGGGTGCCCCTCGCTCGACGGTACCTCGCACAAAATTCAACAAAAAGGGTGATTAGACCAATCAACAATAGAGTTCAATGAATGTATAAAAAGATAGGCAAATATCCACAATTAATCACAAAAGAATGCTCTATACGCTGTTGCTCCCCGGCAACGGCGCCATTTGATAAACACGAAATTGAGAGCGGTCGTATTAATTCACAAGGCGAATCAACAGTCGATGTCTTGACCACTACAAAATCCCGTAATTAATCAACAATGAACCCACAATCAAATATCAAACAATGGCAAGCAAATGTGGAGTCAAATTTATTTTTAACTCTACATAAAAGATGTATAGGTGCAAGTATGTAGAGAGTTCGAACACAGGGAGCAAGGCAGGATAGATCAAGCTAAGTGAAAAATGTGATTGTGATAAAGTGCCTACAAGTGCTATTTTTTTGTGGGTTTTGAATTTTATATTTTTATATTTGGGTTTTCAATTTACTGATTTTGTGTTTTCTTTTTATATTTTGTACTTTTATATTTTCTTTTTCTTTTAATAAAGATATAATGTATATAAGGAATATATATGTACACTAGAGATAAGGGAGGGATAAAAATAGGGGAAAATACTCAAAATACAGGAAATGGAATGTTTTTGTGATTTTTATATTTTTCTAATGTTTTTGTGATTTTTCTATATTTTTCCTAATTTTTTTTGGTATTTTTAAGGGCAAAATAGAGAAAACAGTAAATAAAATGCAAGATTGAAACTTAAAATAGAGAAATAAAATAGCAAACAGTAACAAAAATTCTCTAAATTAATTTTCACTTAAAGATAATAAAACAAAGAAGATACAGAAACTGAAATTACGTTTTTAGGATTTTTATGGAATTTTTAAGATTTTTAGGAAGATTTTTGGTGTTTTGCTATTTTTAGGGGTTTCCTTTTGAAATTTTTAATGATTTTTGGTTTGAAGTTAAAACACACTGAAACAAACAAAATATAATTTTTTTGGAATTTTTCAAAAAGGAATGAATATATTAAAAATAAAAGATTGTAGGAAGGTAAAAATGATGTTTTTGATTTTTTTGGCTAACCAAACAACAAGATAAAAATACAACAAAAATCTTTGATTATAGAACACAGTCAGGGGCACATGGACATATTTTTAGATTTTGAAATAGATGAAAGATGCTCAAGAAATAAATCAATCACTAAAAATATTGTAGAAATTCTACAGGATACAAATCGTAATATTTTTTTTTGAAATTTGAACCCAAATTCGGCACTGCTAATTACTACAACATATCCAAAAATGAGTGAGTGATATTGAGTATTTCAAGCGTTATCAATAAAACAAGTCCAATCAGTACTCTGACTTCATAAATTCGCCATAAATAGTTCGTACATCAGAAAAATCTGAAATTTGGATATGATGTAGACTCTTAAACAGCTTTCTACTAAAAAAATCTCACGAGAAACCGAGTTCAGACGAATGAGTTATAGCTATTACAACACAGGGGTACAGATGAAAAAGTGAATACGAAACTGCAGTACAAAAATATACTCGAAAACTTTCCGAAATATGCCAAAAATGCGGGGACGTGATTGCAAAATGCCCCACTAACCCAGGTGGCGTCAAACTGATCTTGGATAACAAGGGAATGTGCGTGAAAGTGCTCCGATGTACCTGCAATTAGAAGAAGGGCTCGAGTACAAAACTCGGCCAAGATGTTAGGTACACAAAAAAAATGGAATGTGAATGGGTTTTCCTTCGCTTTGGTGAGGGAAGAAGGATATGCTCCGACCACCGTATGTGGCCGAAGATGAAGGGGGTTGTGTATGAGGAGACGTAGAATCGCGGAGGATGGCGGCGGTGAGATGAAAGCCGCGTCGAGGAGGATGAATGAAAGTCGAAATGATGGGATCGATGCTCGCCGGAGCTTGCTCCGACGAGGGATGAACTAGGTGATTAAGTGACTAAAAAGCAAGTAAACGAGATGCTAGAATAAATCTACGATCTACAAGTGAATAAAGAGCAAGAAAATAAGAGAAAAAAAAATGAAAGAAAGTACGAAACCTCGAGCCAAGAATGGCGAAATGGACCTCACGGCCAAGGTGGCCGGAGATGGTGATGGATCCACCCTTCGACTCGCCTAGCCGCGCCTCCGAGGAGCTGGGGAGCTCACTGTCACTTCACTCTATCTTGAGCTCCAAGGAGGGTGGCCAAAATGGGTCCAAGAGGGTTCAAAAACGAATTGAAAGAAGATGTGGTCTTTTTGTACATGTGAGGTGGGCGGCTCCAAAGAACGATGGATATCTAGCATATCGTTGATCCAATCCTTCAAGCAACCTCTGGACGTGTATGAGGGTACATAAAGGAGAAAAAGTTGTGAAGGAAGCTTAGCCATTGGGCGAAAGGGTCGGCCTTGAAAAATCCGAGAAATTGGACAAAAACAAGGATCTGACTGGAGTGGCAGAGGCTTGTTAGAAAGTTGATGTGGTGGCAAGAAGATCGGTGTGTATCTTGAGAATAGACAACTCAACTCTAGATATAAAAGTTGGGCGTGTATAATGGATGTATGTAGAGAAAAAGTCTAGAAGGAAGTCCAGCGATTGGGTGAACGTATCGGCCTATAAAAATTCGAGAATATTGGCAAAAACTAATGTTCTGACGCACAGCAGAGGGGGGGTCAGACAACATGATAATCATGCTCCAAAGCTCGAGAAAAATAGGGCAAATACATGATCCAATGCTAAAACTATATACTGGGCGTGTATAATGGATATAAGAGGAGAAAAAGTCAAGAAGATATCATCGTGAAAAGATGCACGATGCATCCTCCAAAAATCGACGAAAACGGCCAAAAACGTGGTTCTAACACAGTACATTATTAATTTTTCTATGTATTTTATACAAGAATTTTATTTTTTTAATGTTTTATTTATCATTTTATTCCAGTTTTAATATGTACATATATAATAATCTATGAAATAATAAAAAAATGTGAATAAAATAATGAATAATAAATAAAATGAATATTTTAATTGGTATAATATACAATAGGGGTACAAAACTCAACTTTCAAACCGTAACTCCGAAAAATACGAAACCACCTTCATTAAATAGATTATTGAAAATTATATACAATTAAAGGTGAGTTTGATAAATTTTGAGTTTTTATTTGAGAGATACGGGTCTGGGAAGTTGGGATTCCGAAATCTTATTCAGATCATAACTTTTTATCCGTGCATTATTTTTGAGTGAAATCAATTTTGTATTTTTATTTATTTAATTATATACAACTTTTATGTACAAAGTTTCTTTATTTAAAGTATAAAAGGTGGGACTAAAAATAGGTCCCAAAATAATTAAAGAAAGAATTAAACAAAAGGAATTTTTATTGTATTTTGGCTCTTATCTCCCCCTACTTTATTCCTTGTCGACATAGCCATCGAGATGCCTAGGTCTCGGGGTTTCGGATCATAAAATTTTTACAATATTTTATTCTTTTTCTTTTCTTTTATTTATTCTATAATTTTGGCTTTAATTACAGTGTTTTATACACTAATTACAAGCACATGCATGAATGCTAAGATATGGAAATTAAGGGTATTTACACGCATTTGCTAGGATTTTTTATGCCAAAATGATAGAATAAAGATAATGAAATGTGGCTTCATCAGCCACCACCGCCCCCCGCTTGGCCGCGTGCTGCAGCCATCCAGTGGCCGCCGTGCACAGCCGTCCGCTGCCTCGGTGCTGCCCCGACCTCTGCGCCCTCGCTGTCGTCGTGTGGCCGCTGCCACGGCTGTCGTCCCCACAGGTCCCGCGCCCCTCACGCACCGTACAGCGGCCGTGCGGCCACCCTCCTCCGTCGCTAGGTGCTCCCAGGCGCGCTGCGCCTCTGCCCCGCCAGCGGCCCTAGCCACCCTTCCTTCGACCTCCGCCGCAGCGCCCAGCCCTCCAGGCCGCGCACAACCGCCTCCAACCACCCCGTGCGCGCCCGCGCACCTTCTCCCAGCCACTACGCGCGCGCCCACCTCGCACCGCCGCGCGGAGCCACCCCGCCCTCAAGCGCCCGGCCGCCGTGATGCCCTTGGTCATGCCCTAGCCACCCTCCTCAGCCGGCTCTCGCCCGCCGCCAACTGTTGGCCGCAAGGTCGCGTGGTGCCGCCCGCGTTTCCCTCTTGCGTGCCCTAGAAGTTTTTGGAACCCACGATTGAAAGGTTTATTTGATTTTTTTATTTTGGCAAAATTACATTATTTATCCTGCATATTTCTTTAATCGCAAAAAGTGTCCAGTGCACATTTCTATTAGTTTATTTCATTTCTGTATTGCATTCATACCCCTGCATTTACATATTTATTTAATCAGTATTCTGTTATCCATTGTCAATTCCAAAAGTTGCATTGTGTAGCGTAAGTCTTGTTCTACCATTTTATCATTTATTTGTATTTTTCTGATTTGCAGAATATTTATTGAAATTAATTTGGGAAGAAATTGCAATATTTTGCCCATTTTGATTGATTACTTGATTGCGTATTTTCTGCATGTTGAAAAATCACTGAAAAATCACCATTGGTAGATATAAGTTTATGCTACAACATATCCGAAAATCACATCATTTTCACATGTAATTTGTCTTAGAAAAATCATTTAGTGAAAACTATAATCGATTTTTAATTAATCATCCGTGAAGTATTTTAACGAAATTCAAGTTGATTTGGATAGCACTTAATCAGACCTATTTGGATTAATTTTGTTTCTGAGAAATATCATCATTTGTTAATTATTAAAATTGATTTAGTCATTTTCACTAAAATCTGCATTTTTCATTATTCGATCATCTAAAAATTCCAAAAAAATTAGGGTAGATTAATTTCATCCCATTCATAATCTAGCCAAGTTTCATAATTTTTGGACCTTATTTGAACACATTTCTTATTTAAGTTCTAAATTGGCTTGATTGTTGCATGTGTCTTGCATAAAAAAATTAGAAAAAAAGAATACCAAAAAAATACCACTTGGAAAACCGTAATTTAATCCATCTAATCTGATCTTGAGTTGTTCCTTTGCCTCCTTGAGTCGACCCTGGGGCTTGCCCAGGCTAAATAAACATAAAACCACATTTTACATTCATTCGACGATTTAATCGAAATGTGCAGTTATTTTTGACCGATCGCGGATCTATCCGACTGCAACGTACTAGTCAATCTGACCACATTAGAAAGGGTAGATTCCGCGGTTCGTCATAAACTTTTAGGGTGACAGGCATAAAATGGACTTTATTGTCCTTGACATTGAGCACCCTGGAACGTTGTCTGGGTCTCCTATCATTTTTAGGAAAGTCGTTCTTAGCCTCTGCTAAGGCGATGGTGGATTGTGAGACTCAGGTCATCATATTCCCGAACTCGGACCACAGTGAACAAACCCTCAATAACACGTTCACTTCTGAAGAAACCTGACTTGAAACCGACAGTCACGATCGGGAGACAAATACTTCACATAATCAAACCTCTCCTCGTGAAGCACAGACACAAATTCTAGGAGAAACATCGGAAAAATCAACTGTTGAGTTGTATTTAGATTCTCACCACCCTAACATTGCTCCTATGAGAAATCAAGATTTGGGAGTTTATGAAGAATTGGACCATATTTCTGAGGAATATCACGATTATTTAAGTGATCCAATTTTCGAGTCAGCGGTAATTCGTGAGATACTTGAACCATACAAGGAACGGACTCTAGAAACAACCGATGTCACCAAGATTCACGATCATCAGGAAGTGACATCAATGTCCCCAGCCATAACTCATAAAACCACCAAGAACAATCTCCCTCGCCCGAAGCAACGTATGACCCTATAAGAATTGGTCGACTTTTACGGTGATTCACCTGATAAGAAACTCATGAATGCCACACCGGTTACTCTAGAAAGGGAGATGAAGTCTGTCCAACTTCCTCACAATACTTCTCAAGGAAACAAACTGACCAAGAAAGTCACCTTTGACCTTAGACAGTAGGTGATTTCCGAAGAGTCCTCGTCCGGTCCTGAAGTGGTTCATCAGATAAGTGCAATAAGTATAACTCTGATCCGAGGGCACTTACCCTTGATTGATAATAGTTGAAAATCCCCTGCGTACGACTACTATTCTTCTGATGACGACTCTAACAATGGCTGGTCATCTTCACCCTCCCCCTCTTCACCGCCCTCCACATCTCAATATTATCTCCCTCCACGCTCCCACAAGAAGGTCCATTGCAAACTTCCTTGACCTTGTACATCCGTAAACCTACTCGGTTCTACATCTGTAATTATCCGATTATACTTAGTCTGACATGAGCCTAAGTATAGGGGGACCGGTGCTATTATGTATACATCGCTTCTCTTCTATTATTTCTTAACTCATCTATACTTAGTACGAGCTATGTCTATATTTCACTATGTGCCATGAGGACATAGCACACACTAAGTATAGGGGGTGTTTGTATATATTCTACCTACTTTATCCATATCTCGTACTTTAATTGTTTTGATCTAACATCGGGATTGGGTACTAGTGGTGTATATTTTGTGTATAATACTAAATGCTTTTTGTAAATAATACATGTTTTAAAAAAACAACAAAACTAAAACAAAAAAACAAAAAAAAACTTTTTGCATTAAAAAAAGAAAGAAAAAAACACCCATGGTCTTGCATTTCATCAAGCATCTCATGCATTCCTTGGCTGATATATTCCTGGCACATACACTATCACTCAAGGCTTGAGGATTTTGAGGACACTTGATTTCTAAGATCTTGAGAGTATGAGTTAGCCAGCTTTAGTCATTAGGGTTTTTAAACTTAATAATCCACACTTCCCTAGTTTGAAAGATCTGAGCGTTATAGTGCACTCTTCATCTCCACCCTCTGAAGAATATGATCAACACTTCACTTTCACAACTGCATGATTGATGAGATGAGTTATTGCTTGAGGAACTACAATTGGAGATTTGAGTCTAGACCCGATCTAATGATGCTCGAGGATGGGAAAATGTTAATGAAGGCTTTAAGAAACCCGAGTGTCAGCAAAACCTTAGCCAGTATGTGAACAAGTTCATATGCTATCTCTTTGATATTTACCAATGTACTAGGGTGTGATGAGACTAATTTAGTTGTTGATGAGTGTGAGCCAACTTTTGGTAAAAACAGTGAAGCTGGCCAAAAAGAAAAAAAAAGAAATGTTAAAAGAAAAGCTATATTCCTCGAAGTCAATTTTCAAAAGAGCTTCCACCAATGACGAGCGCTCCCAACCATTTTCAAAGAGTCCGCTTAGACCGAGCGCTAATTAGAAGCAAGGAGTCAGGCTAGCACCAAAAAAGGACTCTGCATCGTAAGCGATACAAGTCCGGGGGTCGAAGGTATCTTAGATACTCAAAAGAGACACACCCCGGTGTACTCCCAGAAAAACAAGTGCAGATGACTCCGAATTCTTTTGATGGACACATTGATTAATAAATAAATAATATACATGTGTTGAGTAATAAGGTACTCGAGAGGCCCCTTGTTCCAATGTGAGGGAGAGAAAAATATGCATAATCCTATGCTCTCCATCATATGGCCGTCCATCTACACTTTTAAGTTTGACAAACTAATGAGACGGTTGACTGAAGCAAGAAAAATATACATAATCCTATGCTCTCCGTCATATGGCCGTCCATATACATAGTCCCTAGTGTTGAGGATTAGGTCTAGAGGAGAGTCTCTTGGACCTTCCCTAGTGTTGAGGATTAGGTCTAGAGGAGAGTCTCTTGGACTAACTTTAGGTGATGTCTCGACTTGACTATTATGAATACACTAAAAATCATATCCTTATATTATATGTACAAATAGAGAGCCTAAAAATTAAAGAAGTTGGATTCCTTTTGATCAAAGCATGATTGAGCTCATAATTTTAGGAGCACTCAAATTAAGGATCTTCGATGAATTGAGCCTTGGAAATTCACATGCACAGTCAGGGATGTATCCGACTAAGTCATTCATTCGTGCTCGGGGAAGGGCATGGTTTAAGTATAGGGTAAGATGAATACGAGAGAAGGAAGTAGAGAGATCACTTTGGGTGATCTAGCTAGTAGTGAAAGTTACTTGAATCGTGCATGCTATAGACGAATACAAAGAAAAGAAGTAGAGGAGGCTTTGAAGGTTATGAGACCTGGGAAAGGTGTTGGACCAGATGACATCCCTGTAGAAGTATGGAAAGTTTTAGGTGAGCGTGGTTTGACTTGGCTTACGAATCTATTCAATGTTATTTGGCGAAGCAAGAAAATGCCTGAAGATTGGAGGAGGAGTATCGTGGTGCCTCTTTATAAGAACAAAGGAGACATTCAAAATTGTTCAAATTACAGAGGTATCAAGCTGATGAGTCACACTATAAAAATTTGGGAACGTGTGGTCGAAAGAAGATTGAGTCAAGTTTCCCAAGTAAAAGAAAACCAATTTGGATTCATGCCAGGTCGCTCAACTATCGAAGCCATCCATTTGCTGAGGAGAACAATGGAGATTTATAGAGCTAAAAGGAAGAATATCCATATGATCTTTATTGATTTGGAGAAGGCTTATGATTCCGTCCCACGAGAGATACTATGGAGAGTTTTGGAGAAGAGACAAATACCTGTCCTATATATTAATCTCATAAAGGATATGTATGATAGGGCTTTATCTTGTGTAAGGACCCCGACGGGAAAGACTGACTATTTTGATATCAACATTGGTTTACATTAAGGTTCAGCTTTGAGTCCATTTCTTTTTACTTTGATTATGGACGAGTTGACAAGTCACATTCAGGATGAGTTACCTTGGTGTATGTTATTTGCTGATGATATTGTGTTGATTGACGAGACTAGAGATGGAGTAAATGAGAAGCTTGAGGTTTGGAGACATGCATTGGAGACTAAAGGCTTTCGTATAAGTAGGGCTAAGACGGAATATATGGAATGCACCTTTGATGGAAGCAGTGGTGAAGGAATCGAGGTGAAGATTGGTGACGATAACATTCAGAAGAGAGATACTTTTAGATATCTGGGATCTATTTTGCAACATGATGGGGAAATTGATGGAAATGTTACTAATAGAATAAATGCAGGCTGGCTAAAGTGGAGAGGAGCCTCCGCTGTTCTTTGTGATAAGAAAATTCCTTTAAAAATTAAAGGAAAGTTTTACAAAGTAGTCGTGAGACCTGCTATGTTTTATGGTTCTGAATGTTGGTATGTGAACCATAGACATGTGCAGAGAATGACTGTAGCAGATATGAAAATGCTAAGATGGATGTGTGGACATACACGTAAAGATCGGATTCGGAATGATGCAATTAGAAAGAAAGTTGGTGTAGCTCCGATCGAGGATAAGATGCGAGAAAACCGCTTAAGATGGTTTGGTCATTTGCAAAGAAGGTCAACTGATGCACCGGTTAGGAGATGCGAGTGTTGGGATGTTGAGCCGGCTAAGAGAGGGCGAGGACGGCCCAAGAAGTGTTGGAAAGAGACTATACGAAGGGATCTTAGCTTTTTGGATATAAGTCCGAGATTGACCCAAGATAGATCTGAATGGAGGCGAAGAATCCATGTAGCCGACCCTACTTAATCGTGGGAAAAGGCTTTGTTGTTGTTGTTGTATCGAAGTTAAATTTTCTAGTTAATGCAGTGATTTTTTGAACAGCAACAGGGTGGCAAAGGAGATAACCAACATAATAAAGACACACTTGACTTCCATTCAATTTAGATGTTGTCGCATCTCTGCTGCAGAACAGGAGTGTTTGTTTGACATGTTTCTGGTAAGAAATGTTTCTAAGAAGTGATACAGATTTTTTTGTTAAATTTTTTTGTATCTTATAATTTGTTATAATTTTCAGAGTAGGTTTCGCCTTGGCTCTGGTCTGGGGAAGGAGGTTTATCGTAGAGCCTTCATTCGTTTGGTAGAAAAGAGAATGAGCGATACATTTTTCAAGGCAAGGAGAGACTCGCATGCGAATACGGGATGCGAGTAGATGAATTTTGAGGAGATGAAGAGGTTCCCGCCGTCATGGTGTACGGAGGATAGGTATTATACTTGTCAAATAATTTATATTAAACTTTTTAAAATAATCAATTATCATAACATAATCCTTCCAGATGGGCGGATTTCTGTGATGCATTCGTTGCGGATGATGAGTTTGGAAGAAGATCTACGGCGGGAGGACAAACCACCAGAAACAAAGGATTAAGTCGACAAGTGCCTCTAAAAGCCACAATCAGATTAGAGCGGAGCTGGTATTACGATTTAAAATTATTTTTTGGAGATCTACTTTAATATAATGCAATGTTGTTATTAGATCTTAAAAAAAAAATTCAGGCAGCTAGGTTGCAAAGGGAACCCTCTTTTCAGGAGTGGTGGTCGAGGTCCCACATGAGTGGGAGAGAAGGAGAGTCACAATGGTCCACTCCTGAAGCAGGACAATTGTTTGTAAGTCTATCAATATATTTACAATAAAATGATATATTATAACTCACTTATATATGTTATAAACTTTGTATTTCAGGATCGTTATCTGGCACTATCTGCAGAAAAATAGGGTGTCGATCCAAATGGAGAGCAACCACATTTGATAAAACGATCTGGAAGCAGGTATATATGGATAAATATTATCTTACTATACTCATTTCTAATATATAATTTTATATTAAAAATTGAAAAACTTACAAGGTATTGGAGGAGAGGGACGTTGTGGCGAATAGGAAGCAGACGCTTGGTGGTCCTCCTCCATATTATGTGGAGGAATATCGTCACTCCTATTCTGCATACTCTCAGTCGTCGTACACACAACCACATACGTCCCAATCAACAGTTCCAATGGAGTCGCATATGGCGATGATGGTGGAGTAGGTGACGAAGCTCCGAGAGGAGTTCACGGCGTACATGTAAGTATTCTTCTTATAGAATGAGTAATAATTTTAAATTTCTATATCTACAAAATGCATGTAATAGATATATATCTTCCATATATAATATAGCTCGCAAGGGCGTGCATCTCAACCTGAAGAGATTGAATCTGATAACGAAGAGGAGGAGGAGAACGACCCTGAAGAAGAGGCGCGCATGTATGCGAGGTTCAAAGAAAAGGAGAAAGAAAAAAGAAATCAAAGCAGGGTTTAGTGTCCAAATTTTTTATATCAAAGAAGAAGTAATTTTTTGTTGGTTTGGACCTGTATTTTTTTAAACTTTTAGCACGTCTTTTAATTTATATGAACTTTGTTGGCTTTGACTTGTTTGTAATATTTAGATGTTAAATTAGATTGTTTATTTCTGAATTCATGTATATTGCGTTCCTTTCAATTGTTAGTGCTAGTTATCTTACTCAACGAACTGCTATAATATATACCCTTAGGGAGCTACCTGCAGTGGTTTATTAGCATGGTATACAGGTTCGACGGGGTGTCAAAATCCTGTCGAACCTGTATATTTTTTCCTGGAAATCACTTTGGGCGAGCACATGTGCTCGCCAGGTGCTCCGTGGGTAATCGCAATTTATAAAGGAGGCGATCACTTCGGCGAGCACATATGTGCCCGCCAGGGAGCAGGCGCGCACATAGCGTCCCGATGTGCTCGCCCACCAGCCGGGGCGACTCTCACAGAAGCGAGCACACCCCGAACGAGCACATGTGCTCGCCCACCCCTCGGGTGTGCACATGGCGGGCACTAGGCGTGCACATAACAAGCTTTTATGTGCACGCCAATCCCGCCTTTTTGTAGCGTATGGAGAAATAGAGATAAGTTGAGTATCAGGTATAAGAGAGATTTCAAATTGAATCTCTCGCTCAGGTGGTAATCCAGGTAGTTCCTCTGGAAATACATCAGGAAACTCGTACACTATAGGCACATCTTCTATCATTCTTTCTGACCCCGATGTAGTGTATACATAAGCTAAATAGCCATGCCACCCTTGCTCTAACAATTGTTGTGCCTTCAATTTAGATATATATTCGATATTATCATTGGATGTCTTTCCAATGAACTAGAACTTTATCGAGTTAGGAAGGCGAAACGTTATTGTCTTCTGAAAACAGTCAAGACATGCATGATGCCTTTCAAGGCAATCCATTCCTAGTATAAGATCAAAGTCCTCTATTTCTATTAGTAGTAGTGAAACATGTAACTGATGTCCCGCTATTACTACTATACAATTATCCAGGATTTCTCGGATTATAAATACTTTAACTCCTTCTCCTTTAATCAAATAATGATTTTGTATTTCTATCGAAATCTTATATTTATGGTAGGATTCAAGCAATTTTTTTGCCTAAGGAGGGCCTCCTACATGGCCCCTTCGATAGGAGTAGGGGTCTACTCCATAGAGTTACATAACTAGATTCTTCCTAAGAAGGATTAACGTAACCCTTATCGTTAGCAGTCACGGTCTAGATGACTTTGATCTCTCATTGTGGCATTGAGTCTCTGCTCTAATGCATGCTACATTTGCTCCATCTCATAGGACATCACCATCATAAACGTTAATTGCCTAGTCACATATTGGTATGCCATGATCATGTGATGAATCAAGGCCAAAAGTCAGATCCTATATGTCTTAACATGATGTACATAAGAGACAATGACTCATTAATGGTATTGCAGTCAATTATTAATATCAAAGGATCTTAATACAACCTTAGTCTCTGAATACCGCTAATAGGTGTTAATTACTAAATAAATTACTGAAGTAACCAAGCTCTGATACCAATCTGTCGCGACCCCCTATTCTAGAGCCATTGGATCCTCCCATAATTGGATCTAGTTACTCAGCAATAATTTATTCAACAATCACAACTAACAATCAGAAACAGGTTGCAAATAAAGTATATTCAAAAGAAAGTATTTCAACATTTTCCCATTCCCTTAATAAAGTTCAGATGATACATTGTCCCACTATAATCATTTACATGTACATCAGCTTGAAAGGAAAATATACAAAAGATTACTAACTACCTTACAAAGTAAAGCTACTGTGTCTGGCTAGATGTCTACTAAGGTCCTTACGTTGGCTCACTGATACCTGTTGGG
The DNA here is from genome assembly GCA_037367405.1 of Ottelia alismoides. Classification (NCBI taxonomy): domain Eukaryota; kingdom Viridiplantae; phylum Streptophyta; class Magnoliopsida; order Alismatales; family Hydrocharitaceae; genus Ottelia; species Ottelia alismoides. Next base: position 812,253 of record JAZKJV010006309.1, on the reverse strand, counting down.
TTTTCCATAAATCATAGGATAAAAAAATTAGCGAATGCTAAGTAACGAAGAAGAGAAAACCAAACAAATGGATAATTTTGCAAAACTTGTTATCACAAAAAGTTTCATTCCTTTTCATTAATTTAAGTCTTATTCCCGTTCTAGTCCACGTCAGGGATTAGTCCAGGGAATTACCTCACCACTATAAGGACTCCGAAACTGTGGGCACTTCGGGATTGGATATTGCGTTGATCTTGATAAGCTTATAACGCCGCACGTCGCCTCAACCAATCCTCCAATGCTATCCTAACAATTTCCTTTTTTATTTTTAAACAGATTCTCAAACCCTACGCCTGGAAAACAAACGAGAACACCGTCCTCGAGGACTCGGTTGCTTAAAACCTCATGCTAACATTTAATCATATAACCTAACAGTTTTAAATACATATTATCGTGACCCAGCCGCTATTGAACCACCCGTGCCTCCACATGGCACGACCACATCTTCCGTCGTTCAACCCGAAGATATTGGCTCATGGTACCACACGTTGCAAAACATTCATTTCGTGCGTACTTATCATAACAAGACAACCGTGTACCACATAGGTAGGGAAACATCAATACGGGTTCCTTCCGACAAACCTAAATGTTGCATGCCCGACCTGCAGTTCTACTCCCAGTCATCCTTAACGTGACACATGATCCTTTTCAGGATCTAACTCAAACCACATCAATTCCTATGATTTAATTCTTTCGTTAAGTCTTTGATTTGAATAATCAACAATACTTAGTATAGACTCACATATATATTATTCATATGCATATATACTCGTATTTATGCTTGTTTTAACTCTCAAACCCTAACTTTTAAAAGACACCACATTGATTTGATACTTAAACCTTATTTTAGTGGGAATCACAAAGCAATTGTTTAGATTTTATCAGAAATAGCCAAAATTAGGGTTCCTTATAGCATAGAACATAAAATCAAGAATTTCAATAAACTCGTTTGAAAACTCAACAGCAAAAGGAAGGATTTTGTTACCTAATCGAGCTCTCTCTCGCGTATGCAGTGCTTTATCGTGTTTCGTTTTCAGAAAAGATGATTTAAGGCTCCTGAAATGATCGAATTTCATTTTCGTATAAAAAACGCTAAGAACAAGTGAAGAACGAACGAAAAACACGAAGAATGCCAAGAACGCATTTTCTCTTGAAATTTCGGCAGAGCTTCCCATTACATGGGGTGATATTTCTAGAAAAATTTTAGCAGTGTTTCCCCTTATATCGGGACATATTTCTCAAAAAAAATCGGCAGAGTTTCCCCTTATATCGGGACATATTTCAAAATAAAAACGAAAAGAGTTTCCTCTACAAAATCAATTGTGAGGAAAAACAACAACAAAACTGAAAGAATATATCAAACAACAAGAGATGAAGAATCAGTAGACACCACACATCTTAGGTGAGTGAATGTGTGACGAATCACAGGGTTCACTGACGTGCATAGCCGCCCGCACCTACGTAGGGTATTACACATATTTCTCCATCAAAATAACTATAAAAGCATACTTGAAAGAATAGAAACATAAGCGACGGAGAATCGATAGACACCACGCGTCTTAGATGAGTGAATATCTGACGAATCTCAGTGTTCACTGACATGCATAGCCGCCCGCACCTAAGCAGTGTGTTACACAGATTTCTCCTCAAACCACAATAGAAAACGAATCGCAAAGAAAGATAAATCAAGAACAAAACTTGGAAGAAAAGAGGATGAATTGAAAGCGTATCTTACGAAACAAACTAAGAGAGGATCATACCTTCTTCCTCCTCGTTCTCCCGGCAGCGCTTCGCTAGCGCTCTTTCCCTGCCTCCCACTCCTCCTCCCGACCTCTCAATTCTAGCCCTTGGGTGGTGGTGGTGGTAGTGGAAATCGTAGAGAATGAATGGGTAGGGGGTATTTATAGGCTCCAGAAAACCATTAATCATGTTTAGAAAACCATGGTTTAGACCTTAATCATGGTTTGACGACCATGGTTATGGCCCATGGTTTTGGCCAAAGCCTATCTCAAACGTGGGGCTTAAGTCAGAACATTCCACACGATTCTAGATTCGTTAATGATGTTTAATTAACACTAATCGTGATTAACTTTCACTAATTGCGATTTAACTTTCGCAGCTTACGCTTATCTTTTGCTAACTATTGATTAGTGTTTGCTAATGATCATTAGTAGTTTTCAATCCGTCATTAGTTTCTTTAATCACACTTAATTAGTTTTACTGACAGTCATTATGGATTAATGACTTCTTAACCCTCCTTACTTCTCTTTCTTCCGAAAATCATAACAAATCGAAACGAAGTCTGATTCACACGAAACAAATTCCGTTGGTTTCTCTTGATGAGTGATGAATACCCATTCATCACTCTTTATTCTTATATTTTAGCTACAAAAACCTTTGCAAATGCATGTAGATATATGTAAATACAAATAATTACCAAAAGCATGCATTGTGTAAAAACCTATAATTAGCATGTTTTTGTGCAAAAATAAAAGAATAAAGATTAAAAAGAAAACGAGGGAAATATTTAGAATAAATATTGAGCAACCTAACCCAAGGGAGGGCTCAGTATGGGCCTGACCGCATAAAAATCAAAGTAGAGGGAGATAGGGGCTCATGTGTAAATATTTATGTAAATATTATAAAAATATTTTCCTCACCAAAAATACGCTTGTAGATACTTGTACATATTTATAAATATAAAATCAAAAGAAAAAGTTAAAAATCAAAAAGAATTAAAACACCCCTTTTACCTTGTACATAAACCACATCTACATATTTATTTAGCCTTGTAAATATATAAAATTAACTTTTATAATTTTTGTAAATAAACTATGTTATATATTGTAAATAAATAAAATAAAAACAATTAAAACAAAAACAAAATAAAAATAGAAAAAATAAAAATACAAAAATACATTGTACATATACCTTGTATATAAATATATATATATATATATATATATTTATTTATTTATTTATTTTACCTATGTAAATAAATAATAAAAATCAAATAAAAATACCTTTTTATTCCTTATTTTATAATAAAAATAAATAAAATATAAAATAGGAATAAAATTGCACAAAAATAACATTTAAAAATCAAAAATCAAAACCCTATATATTGTATATATACCTATATATAGTACATACTATGTATATAGCTTATTTTTATTTCGAAAAAATTATTAAAAATCACTAAAAAATAGAAAAAAAATAAAATAAAAATATTTTGTGTTTTGAGTTTTTGCAAATTCGGGCCCTAGCTACCCTTAATTTCCATTTCAAAACTCAGCCACGTGGCCCCTTCTTATTGGGTCCTGGGGATGTTGACCGCCCGGTCAACTACCCCCCCCAGGACCACCTCCCGCGGATCTGAGTTTGGACCCGATTTCTTGGATTTTTACCCGCTTGATCCGACTCCTGAATCCGTTAACCCCGGGCTCTAATCCGAGCTTGTTCTTCCCTGATCCACGCCTGGGGTGGGTTTTGGGGATCCGCGCACTGCGCTGCTCGCCCGGACCTCTCTTAGCCGGAACCCTAGCCGTATATAGCCGCAGCTCCGCCACCTCCTCTCTCCATCTTTGGCCATTTGCTTCGTTCTCCAGTGAGCTCCAGAGAGTGCGTGAGGTGACAGCTCGCGTCTGAGCCTGTCGAAGCGAGGAGAGGGAGCTTCGCCATCGATCCGGCGAGTCCAGCCGCCGTAGCTCCGCCACCAGCGTGAGCTCCGAGCCTTGGACCGAGACGATCCTCGAGGCGACGACCGGGAGCTTCCCCAGCTCCTCCCCGGTCTCTCCGACCACCAAGGTAACCCCTTAGACTTCCCGTTTCCTTCAATTTCCATTTACGCCTAATTCGCTCCGCCGCCGTATTTCTCCGATTCATCCCGGTTCCGACCACTATCCGATCATCGGAATCGACCATCACGTTCACCTCTCCCCGCCGCACCTTCTTCACCCATTCGCCCAACCCAGCTCGCACAGGAGCTGGGAACCGAGCTTCTCCGTCCACCACCTTCGCCGGAGCTCGCCGCTTCGACCCACCGTTCACCCCCACCTCGCCTAACCGGGTCGAGGCAGTTTGCCCTCGACCCGTGAGTCTTCTGGTGCACTTTTCAGGTCGAAACGAGGGCCGTCTGAGGCCCTTCGCCATCTAGCCAGGAGGCCCAGCTCCGCCGACCTCGCCCGAGCTCCTCGGAGCTCGGCTCGATCATCGGAGCATCGTAACAGATGCAGGAGCACTCCAGCTTTCTTCTCCGACCATCAGAGTGCTCCAAGGAGGAGCCCAGCACACGCACGAACCCGGCGAGTCTCGTCGGGGACCTGTTCTTCGAGGACCCTCCTCTGCCGTTGATCGTCCCCCTCCGCTCCAGACTTCATCCGGGCCGTCCGTCCCTGGAGCCACCAGCACCGCTCGATCTGAGGAGAGGCGATCCGGAGCGCCCACCGTCAGCAGCCGTCCGATCTCCACGTGGCGCACATCCAGCCATCCGCGTAATAAAGGGTAATTTACCCTTAGGCCCTGTCTTTGTTTTTATTTCGTTTTAGTCCTGTAAATATTAAAGTCAGTTGTTTAGTTTTAGGGTAATTTACATAGTGGACCATGTGCTTTCTGTTATTTGCATTTATACCCCTGCCAGTTGTGGACACGTGCATCGACACGTGATATTTTGGTTTATTTGCATTAGAGACCCCTGTAGTTCTGATGTTATTGAATGAATGAAAAGTTTCTCTTATTTGCATTTATACCCTTGTGCGTGATATATTCCAACAGGTGCGTTTTATTTTGGGTAATTTGCAGGTAAGTCCCCTAGACTTTTGGTACCTGTTACCAATAAGTCCTCGGGACTTATTTTTCTTACATTTGGGTCCCTGAGTGCCCCAGGCACGCGCGTGGTGCGGTTTTGCTGGGTATTTTGCATCAGACCCCCCAGAACTTTGGGTATTTGCACTTTGGTCCCTATGCACAGTGCCCATCCTTTATTTTTGAATAAAATATCAAAACACCTCCAAATCCAACGAAAATTTGACACATGGCTCCTGCCATGGTGTAGGATTTTTATGGATTTTGAGGACATTTTTGATTTCGTTTGATATTTTTAAAAAATCAAAAACCTCTATTTTTGCTACTGTCTAACTTGAAAAATCACAAAAAAAATATTAAAACTCATTTAAAAATTCTATAAAAATTAGCTACTGTCTATTTTGCTTAGTTTGATTTTCTAGCCAATTTTGGCTATTTTTCATTACTAAAAATCATTAAAAACTTAAAAACACTCAAAAACCCATAAAAATTCTAGTAAATAAATTAATAATCCAAAAATAATGAAATTGGTACCTAAATTTTCCTTGTTTTATCATCTGTACAGGAAAATTACCTCCTCCAGGCCATTTTAAGGCCCTTAGATATTTTATCTAGGGCTTTTTGGCTCGGCTGGACAGTACCCACTGTTTGCTTCACCTTTTGATTTTTAGAAAATAAAATAAACACCAGAAAATTCTCAAAAATTCACCAAAAACACTACAAAATGTAAAATACATAAAAACATTTTTATTCCAATTTTTGGTTGATTTTTGAGGCTTTGAATAAATTGTTGAAGTGTGCTTTTCCTTGTTTTTCTTTATTTCCTTAATTACTTAGAAATCCAAAAAAATGTAAAACAAATTAAAAACCACTAAAAATATTTTGTTTTTTTTATTTTCTTTCTTTTTACTACTTCGTAGGCCTCTCGGCCAACCCGTGCTCCTTGAGTTCGACCCTAGGTGCTATACCAGGTTAATCCAATAGCAGGACCGCTATTCGTGTTTTGATCGATTTTATCTCTATTTAGTGGTTCATTTTTCTTGTTGACCCGAGTCCGATTGATTGAGGTCGCAACGACCGTTTGATACCTTTACCTTAGTCATTTGGACGGTCATCAATGAGTCGGATATTATGATATAGGATCCGAGGGATGCCAAGTTCATGGTTTTACAGAATTCGTTAGCAGTACTTATCTTCTCATACATAGTGCCCCTGAATGCTTTTCAGAATAACCCCTTTCATTATCTTCATGCACATGCTATTTGATCTCTCCCACTTTTCTTTATACCTCTCTTCATTAGAGGTATTATTATTCATAAGCGGTGGAGAAGAGTGATGAAAACAGAATTCACCTCTTTAATAGTATATAGGAGGAGAAAATGGTCGATCAAAAACCACAATCTTTGAATGTTGTGGAGTATTTTTAACTTGGTAAGTGTACCAAGGTCGAACACAAAGAACAATGATTTTTAGTTGTATGGTTTTAAATTAGATTAATTAATTAATTGCTAATTAATCTTAGTATCGAAGAATAAAATACAATGAAATGAAATGCAAGAAAATAATCAGAGAAAATAATTCAGCATGTCATCTATGATTTTATACGATTTTAATCCAAATAATAATGATTAATAACCTCAAAAATAATTCCCATATCAAATCGAATGAATTTCAGATGCAGACAAGATTCTCTATGAAGAATTATACAATAGTCCTCAATCAAAGATGGTAATTTCTAAATTTTCTCTAAATTAATCCCCAAGTAAATCAGATCAAAAATATCGAGAATTAAATTCATTTTTTCTCAAATCGATCCCCTGCAAGTTTTAATTCTTTAAGAAAAGCCAACAATAATCACATGGAATTAATCAAGTTAGATTCTTCAACCGAGTTCCTGAAAAAGATATCGTTAATTTTCTCCATGCACAAGACATGTCAAAGAGTAGTATGCATAAATCAAAATTCTCCTCGAATAATAATCATCAAGAAAAACATCAGAGTTGTCCATAAGATATGTAAGATGATAGAGCATAAAATTAGCTTTAAAATGACATATTATGTGCTAAAAACGGAGTTCGCATGAGAAAGGTATGCTAAATTAAAGATCATGGACTAAAATGCAATAAAAACACAACTTTTCTTCACAATTGGATCCATGGAGGACTTATTTGCAATAAAGTAAAACTACATGGGCCTTGCTGCAAATTTTCCAAGTTGCCACGTGATTGGCACGTGACCCAGGCAATGGGGACCTTTCTGTAATATCTGGAACTTCCGAGGGTGTAGACACAATTTATCTCGTAGCACGTGATGCGCACATGCATAGGAGGCTCGGTGGGGCGGAGCTACGGTTCGGGCACGGGGCTGAGGTTTGGAGTCCTGAACCAAAGGCTCCGTCGATGGGGCTGGAGGCTTGGATCGATGTTAAGGCTCGGATGGATCGACGCTAAGGCTCGGATGGACCGAGCCTCCACGTAGCTGGTAATGCTAGGCTCGGGAACCCAAGCCTGGAGGTGTGGGGGCTTGGCTTGGGCCGCTGATGTGGCAGGACAGGGACAGTTGGATTAATGTTTACAAGCCCGATCCAACGACCCAGATGTCGAAGGAGGGAGGTTGTTGTTGGGCGGATGGCGAGTGGTAAGCCGTGCAAGGCCGAGGAGCGTGAGGCGGCGGCGAGGCGCGGGGGCGGTGGATGTCGACCGGTGGTCTCCACCTCTGTCGACACACGACTGGAGGTGGAGTGATGAGGCAGTGGCGAGGGCTCCGAGGTGAAGCAGCGTGGGAGGTCCCAAAGCTGGAGGTGCAACGGTGGGCGCACCACGGTGGAGAGGTGTGGGCGGAGCGATATTGCGGCGGGCGGTCACTGGAGCAGATGTTGCGAGGTCGGCAGAGGGAGGGCTGAAGATAGGGCTCGCGATGGCGGAGCTGGTCGCGCTGGTGCAACCTGGAAAACGCGAAAACAAGCGAAGAAAAGAAGATGGTGCGGTGCGGGACGCATGGGAAGAAGGAATGAGTGAGGCTCGCTTCCAGGTGATCGCCGACGGTCGTGAGTGGAGCACAACGCGACTCTGCAACGTCGTGAAGAGCTACTACGTGGTGCGGTGCACCGCAGATCGTGCCTGGAGGACCTGGTCGTCGAGGGTTGGGGTCGTTGTCACCGACCTTGACTTGAGCTCTCTCTCCCTCCTGTAGACATGGAGATGGCGGATAGGGAAGATGGACAACGGAGCTGGAACTTTATAGGAGTGGGGGTGGCGGCGGGCGTTATGCGGATGTGGTCGGCCTCGTAACAGCTGGAGAGAGCAGGGGTGGTGTCTGTTGTTGCGAGGGAGGAGAATGAGTGGGGGAACGGGTGCCATTATGGGTTAGTGGAGAACGACTGGAGGAAGGGGAAGGGGGTCACGTGCTAGGCACGTGACCCAGGGAAGGAGAGAGAGGAGATAGTGAAACGGGGGTGCCACGTGGCATGCCCAAGGGCTGCCACGTATCACCCAAAAAAATCAAAATAAAAAGATGAAGAAAATTAGAAAAAGAAATAGAAGGAAACCTCAGATCGAAAAAATTCCCCCGTGATAGTTGTTCTCTCAACGAGATCTTCAACTTTCATGAAGGACCCGGAACAAAAGAGGTCTTTTGTGCGAAGTGATATTTTTTGTGGTCTCCAAGGGTATAGAGAACTGTTTTTTGGAGTTTTGTGATTTTTGGGATAGTTTAAAAGTGGATAAAAAATATAGAAAAAATACGATAAAATACAAGAAATTTAGTTACACACAAATCTATTTTTCTCGATTTTTTAATAAATAAGAAATCAGGATAATAAAATAGAGGTACGAAACACACAATTTTTGTACAGATTCACAACAGACACTCAGACACAGACAGTTTCTTTGATTTTAGTCTTGATCTAGATTTGGATTTTTTATGTCGCTTGATAAAACTTTCATCAAAGAACACAAATGAAGAAGAAATACAATTAAAAGAGTTAATTATGTATATAAAAACTTAGGTCAAAAATCGTAAAAAGTTAAAATGCGCAAAAGAGACCCAAAATCCAACTTTTACATAGGAGCTCCGAATTTTATCAAAACTGGTCTTATTTTGAATGTATTTGAAAATGGAGTACTTTAAAAGTGAGTAAAACAAAATCAGATACTGTATGAGGAAGATATGCACATTTTAGTCCGTCAGATGTAAAATTAGACTTTGGGATTATTTGACAGTTATTTGAGTTAGTAATTTTTTGTATTTTTCTTTTTTTATTGTTAGTAATATCTACACGACGGAGGTGGTTTGAGGTCAATTGAAGTTAGATGGATTAATAAAAAACTGTGGAAGTTAGCTACTTTTTGGGTCAATTTACACATGGATTTTTGATGCAATTATGCATGATGAAATGCAAATATAATTTACGCATGCATGAATGTTAATGATGCTATATTATTATTAAATGCAAATGATTTATGGTAAACAAAGCTTAATAAATCAATTTTAAGTTTATGGAAGTACTGCTCCCATCTAGTCTCTATATCCTTCTGAGTAACAAGCACGTGACCTTCCTCGTCCTTAATGCATCTCACTTGAGAAAGGTCTTTGGTCTTTCTTTCTCTTGCTTTGGCCAACCTGAATATATCCTTCTGGCCCTCCTTAGAGTTGAGATTTTTATACAAAACCTCATAAGCTTTTGACTTAGCTTCGCTTACAGCCTTCTTTGCTTCCTTCTTCGTTATTTTATAGTATGTGACAGTTTCCTCTATTCTATCCTTAGACATAGCTTTAAAGCAAGCTCTTTTAATTTTTAGCTTCTCTTGCACCCCTTCACTCCACCACCAAGCCTCCTTTTGACCCGAAGCTCCTCCTTTTGACTCGCCTAGCATCTCTTTGGCTACCTTTCGAATACAAGATGGTACTGCCTCCCACATCTCGTTTGCACTACCGCTACAATCCCAAGATAAGTCTTCTAAAACCTTCTCCCTGAAGCTTGATTGCTTCAGCGGAAGATTCCACCACCTAGTTCTAGTGATCTTAGGAACCTTCATTTTCTTTACCAGCCCTTTTATTTGTAAATCTAAGACTAACAAGCGATGTTGGGTTGTCAAACTCTCTCCAGGGATTACTTTTCAATCTTTGCAACACAACCGATCTCTTCTCCTCAACGCAAAGTAATCTATCTGTGTTCTAGTTGAGCCACTCTTATAAGTAATTAAATGCTCCTCCCTCTTCTTGAAAAGAGTGCTTGCTATAAAAAGATCATATGCGGTTACAAAATCTAGAATGACTTTTCCCTCTTCGTTTCTATCCCCAAAACCATGTCCTCCATGCACACTTGCATACCCTGAAACATCTTTTCCCACATATCCATTAAGATCTCCACCCATGCAAACCATCTCTCTTTGTGGGTTTCCTTGTAAAATCTTATCCAGATCCTCCCAAAAAGCTTGTTTAGTTCTTTCATCTAAACCAATCTGCGGTGCATAAACTGAGATGATATTCAGAAATTCTTCTTCAAGCACCAACTTCAGCAAAATAATCCGATCCCCAAATCTTTGCACCTCAACCACACAATCCTTCAAATCTTTATGAACAACCACTCCAACACCGTTTCTGCCCTTATCTTTACCTGAATACCAAAGTTTAAAGCATGTCTTCTCGATCTCCCTTGCTTTCTCTCCAACCCATTTAGTCTCTTGACGATAAAATATATGAATCTTCCTTCTTTCCATTGTATCCACTATCTCCATCAATTTTCCAGTTAAAGTACCGATATTCCAACTACCAATCCGTAACTTCCTTTGCAATCTCTTTTGGACTAACTTCTTTACTCGCATGCGTCCATTATGCGAGAACCCTTGTAAATTTTGGACTGCATCCGGGCGGTGATGCAGCAGAACTAGCTTATTTACCCGCATGCGTTCCTCATGTGAGAACCCTTGTAAATTTTGAACTACATCCAGGCTGCGATGTAGCGGCCCTTGCCAATTTTTCATTGCATTCGGGCGATGCAACGCGTCGCAAGTAGGGAACGCCCCAACGAAATCTGTATTTTTGCTTAAATCCATGTTTAAAAGATACGAACGGTTTCGAGATAAATTCATAAATAGTGTTCTTAGAAGAACTTTAAGAACACTATTTACGAATTTATCTCTCCTGCGCTGGCTGTCGGCTACCTAACGCGCAACCCTCCTCATTTACCCGGGCTTGGGACCGGCCATGGCTGAGTTAGAAAATTTAACTTCGATACAATTTATAAAAATATGGAAAATATTTAAAGATAAAATCTATAAAAATTTTACCTCCCATCAGCCGTAACCTCCAACAAAGGGTGGGACGCCGACGTCTGTTCAACTACAGTAGGTAAAGGCACGGATGTGCTCGGCCGTCCAGAAGAAGGAGAGTCAGAACCCATCGATGTCCGTGCTGGTATGGGTACCTGGACTGGGAATCCTGTAGGGGCTGTTGAGGTAGATGGCTCTCCATAGCCTCCTACGTAAAAGGGTGGTGGGGGATAACCAAGAGACTCGTAGTAAGCTATCACCCGGCAAACCTCGTTGGACTATGAATCCGGAACAGCATCCAGGGTGGGATGCCTATTGGAAGAAGTGTGTCTGAGGAAGATGGAAGATTGGATTTATGTGATCCATGCGTCCCGCCACGTCCAAAATCTGCCATGACTGTAATAATGATGTATTACATATTTATTACTTAAGATTTTAGTTAATTCAATTATAATTGTATAATAAAACTTACAACCAATCTTCATCACTTATTTCGGTGGGATTAAAGGATATTTCTTCATTTTCTGAGTTTTCCGAGTAATCATTTCTAGAGTTAGTATCATCTTGTAAGTCAATACAGAAAACTTCATTATCAGCCAATCGAATCGATTCGATAATTGGGACTTCTTCTGTTAAGTCTATTCTTTCATTTGTCGGTGTAAATACTTCATTTATGTCATCTTCCTGATTACTGGAATCATTGGAGATATAACCTCGAGAATTTATCTTCACAACAGTTACTGTTTCAACGCTCTTTCTTTTCTTTGATATTTGTGGAGATAACATACTTGATCCGCTTGAGATGCTAAGACGAATGGTTCAAATCTGTGTATACATTTCCTTTGCACCACGTCGACAATGTTATTTCTTTTATCGAGTACTACACCTCCATTGGGTTCATACCAATCACACAAGAAAAGAACTACTTTATTCAAGACTGGTATGCTATATTCCACTTCTATAATTTCCTTTAAAATTCCGTAATAATTCAGATGATCTTCCTCATAACAAGATCCGCAAACCATCACTCCATGATTGTGAGTTGTCAAATATTTACCGGAATTTAAGGTATGAAAATGATACCCATTACTGTAACTAGAGTTGTATGATCGAACCTTATAAAAGGTCCTTCTCCAAAATATTTTAAAATATGAGAACAACTGTTTTGAGCGAGTTTTAAACTACGCTGGAAATTGATTCCTATAAGTGCTCAGAACTTCGTCATCTGAATACATAGGATTTTCCTCCGTAATTTTCTGTCTAAATTTCCTAAAATTTATAAGAGAAACATATTCATTACTTGTGATGAATATATACATAAAAGTAATTCAAATACTTACTGAACATATGGTGTTATTTCCTCGCAATTATCTAATACATATAACTCTGCAGCATACTTCTCTTGTTTCGATAAAAACATTCAGTTGCTTTGCCTATTAGATGAGTGGATGGCCGAACGATACTGATACAACGTTCTTCATCGGAAGAAATTGTCTCATTCCTCCTGCATCTATTGTGGATAGTCTTCACATCTTCTGAAAGATATCTTGCGCAGAATGTTGCGACTTCCTCATATATATTGTGAACTTATAGATCCTTCAACTTTACTTTTGTTTCGGACATTTCTTTTAAGAAAGAACATAAACCTATAAGAAAATAGGTTAAACATTTAGTCCAAATAGTAAAGAATGGAATGACATTATAATACATTTAATTACCTTTCAAATGGATACATACAACGATATTTTACCGGTCCTCCAACTTTTGCTTCCCATGAAATATGAATCATCAGATGCTCCATCGAATCAAAAAATGAAGGCGGAAATATCTTCTTCAGGATACACATAATCACAGGAATATTTTTTTGAAGATAATCCATCTCCATTCGGTGTATGCGTGATGAGCATAACACCTGTAAAAATCTGCTAACATCTGAAAGAGCATCGACAACATTTTTTGGTAACAATCCTCTGAACACTTACGGTAGTAATCTTTCCATAAAAATATGGCAGTAATGACTTTTCAATCCCTTAAATGTAAACTTCTTCAGATCGACCAAATTGGAAAAATTTGATACATATCCATCTGGAAACTTCAATTTACTTGTCCATTCACAAACAAGCTTAACTTGATTTCTATCTATGGTATACTTTGCTTTGGGACTTCAACCCTTCCACTATCATGTTCCTTGATATGCAATTCTGGCTGATTACATATGATTTGTAAATCACGACGAGACTTTACTGTATCTTTTGATCGACCGATTACATTCATAACAGTGTAGAAGATGTTATCAAACATATTTTTCTCTATATGCATAACATTTAAGTTGTGTCGTATCAGTAACTTACTCCAATATGGTAACTCCCAAAATATACTCTTCTTAATCCAATTATGACTGTTACCAAAACTATGAAGGTTTTTTATTTTATCTCCATTTTCTAAGGCTGATTTCTGTAATTGTTCCAAGTATGATAATATCATATAGCCTATCTTAATTGGTGGAGCATCTGCAAGATCGATTGTATTCCTTTTAAAAGATTGCTTCTGTCTTCGATATGGATGATTATTTGTAAGAAATCATCTTTGACAATCAAAAAAACATGGTTTCTGACCGTGTTGAAACTGGAATGATTTAGTACTCTCCATACAATATGGACAACTTTTACGTCCATGCGTACTCAATCCAGATAACATTCCATATGCTGGGAAGTCATTTATCGTCCAAAGCAGAGCTACTTTAATGTTAAATGATTGACTCTTATTAGCATCATATGTATCAACTCCATCGACCCATAACATTTTCAACTCATCGATAAGAGGACGTAAATAAACATCAATGTACTTTTCCGGATGTGTATGTCCTGGTACTAATAGCGAAAGAAAAATAAACTGTCGCTTATTACATATTCATGGGGGTAGATTATATGGCGTTGTCATTACTGGCCAACAAGAGTAATCTTTACTTCTTCCATGAGGATTAAACCCGTCTGTACATAAACCTATAACGCAATTCCTCTTTTCATCCTTAAATGTAGGAAAAGATGACATCAATTCTTTCCAACAATTAAACTAGGATGGATGCTCCATATATTCATCGACTTTATGTTCTGCGTGCCATGTCATGTACTTCGCCGTTTCTTTACAATAATATTGTCGTTTCAATCTCGGAGTCAACGGGAAATAACATAGAATCTTTCTCGATATTTTTGTTCCACTCTTACTAGCTGTCTGATATCTTGGCTCATTACATTTAGGACACCGTTGTAAATGTTGATGTTCACTGTAATATAGAATATGGTTATTTATGCATGAGTTTATTTTAACTTATGCTAAACCCATCTTCCGCATAATCTTCTTCGTTTTGTAATAATTATCAGGTAATTCTGTATCTTCTGGTAACATCTTCTTAATAATCCTCAGCATTGGATCAAAATTACGACCGGTCATATTATATTCCATCTTCATCGATATAAGATCCGAGACCGCTGGAAGTTTTGAATATATCTTGCAACCCAACCACAATGGCTCTTCCACTTTTTTCAACAGCTCGTAAAATTCTGCAGACTCTTCATATGGTTCCTCATCATCTAACAAAGTATCATTAAATTCTGGACCCGCAACATCCATAACCATATCTGCAAAGGGATTAATATTGTCAGCTTCTTCCACATCATTCATACTGTCCTCGAAATTCTCACCATGCCTCCATCAAATCTGATATCCTTCCATGAAACCCATTCTATGAAGATGTAACTGAGTTTAATCTTTTGATCTCTTCCTCATTAGACGACATTTCTTACACGGACACAAGATAGTTCCATCTGAATCCACAATACATGAACCTTGTGCGTAAGTAAATTGTATAAATTCTTAAACATCTCTTTGAAAGGCATCTGCTATACGTCCATCTACTACACGGTTGTACATTCATTCTCTATTGGTAATATTGATGAACCTGAATTAAATAATCTAAAATGTCAAATCTAGGAAATTGAGGATATCTAAACGTATCACATTATTGAGATAAAACATGAAAAGAGAAGTGTATTAATTATGTTATCACTTTAGTCCATCCATAAGGATTCAAATTTACTAAAAGATGATCGTTGTCACAAGTATCTTTATTTCTAACGAAAATTTGGCAGCATAACCCTGCACCTCTCCCGTATACCCCATAAATCAATCCTAATTAATTATCAAAATAATCATATTAGTGATTATTTCAATAATAACTATGATTGATTTGGTATACCGAACAGGAAGGGGTTATGAACTGAATTTCCGTAAGAAATATAGACATTGTGACACCGATCACCTTTTAGTAAATTTGAATACTTACGGACCCCCTTAGTCCGGAAACTCCGAACTAAGGAAAGCCAATATAAATGTAATACTTTAAGATCATTTTACGTCATACATTTGTATGTGCTACAAATGAGACTATAAAATAATCTTAAAATATTTATTCATTTATATTAACCGGGCAATTACGTATATTTGGCTGCTTAACGATGGGAATAGGGATAAGTGTGATCCTTATTTAGTGCCTAATACAGTGCTTGGGTCACTAAGAGTTAATAGGCACCTGCAAAAAAAAATCGAACCTGCAAACATCAAAATCCACGACCATTGGTCTGGGATAAACATCCCAAAGTAAGTCCAATAGTGCTATGAAAAAATAAAAAAATATCACAGTTAGAGGTGATCAAATCCTCCAATGTGTTGCACACGACACCCGTTGTGCAGGGGCACACAACACCTAGTGTGGAAAGACGCATTGTGTGTGATGGATTTTGTACGATTTTCTAATAATTAATAAATAATATTTTGGACTTATCATAAACCTATCTATAAGTTAATGTGATATAATTGATCACATTAACTAGAATTTAATGTGATAATAAATTATCACAAAGGAAACATTGGTGTATATCATATCTCATATCAACACGATATGAAATTTTAAAACTGTTATTAATGATGTTTATCATATCTAATATCTACATTATTGAAGTTGACTAACTAATGTTATTCACAAATTTTATAACTAATCTTTTTAAGAAAATTAACAATACTAACTAATGCAGATGTTGTAATGGATATTTTATCAATTATAATTTACAAAATGTAAACATAATTTGGTTGCGGCATTTTATCGAACACCTAAAGGGCATACAATTATACATATTATTGTCACAACCATAATCAAAATTACAACAATATAGTGATCTACTATTATCTTAAACATTTAAAAAATATTTAAACTATCAAAACAAACACTACATTCAACAAAAAAATGAAACCCTAATCTATCCAAACAATACAAATATGTAATGAAATCTTATAAAAAAAAGAAAGGATGAAGGATTATACTGTATGGTAGATGTATATCTACTCAAAATACAAAAACAACGGGCTTCGGTGTCGGGGCGGAGGGGAGGCGGGTCGCCGGAGGGAAGGAATTGGGGGAGAGTCGCATGAGAATGAGGAAGAAGGACCCCGCGAGGTTCTATTTACGGGTATGGGCGAGCACACTTAAGTGCTCGCCCGGCCGTCGCCAAGTGCTCGCCTGCAATTTACAAGACGCTAAATTATTCCGCGCAATGAAATTCAAGTGGCTGAGCACATGTAAGCGAGCACATGTGCACGCCCTAATAGGAAATCACGCCGCTCCACAACATTCAAACCGACGACCCTCATGGGCGAGTGACGAGTCGCTAGATACGATGTTTAATTCGGCTTCGTTGTAGCACGTGTACTTAGCGATTCGGTCAGAACCGAGAGAAGATCTCCGTGAAGAGTATATCGGCTTAATTTATATTCCGGGCAAGTCTGGGGTCAAACTCAGGGAGGCAAAGGAACAACTTCAGTTTTAATTCAAAAACTTAGGTCTTGATTTCCAGTGCGTTATTTTTTTTAGATTTTTTTAATACAAAAAGAAATGCCAAATGCGGATGTGGTTGAATTAAGATACTACGAAAGCATACAACTTAGCCTAATTTAATTTAATGCGAAATTAATTCAATTAAGCCAAATTGTATTTTTCCAGTAAACTTAATGCAATGATGAATGCAAAACATATTTTTTTAGAATTTTAGGGGTTAAACTGCAATAATGAAAATTGCATACTTTTTATGGGTATTTTCGCAATTTTTCACACAAACATTAAGCAAAAAATATGAAAAAATTAATGGAATGAAAACATGATGTAATGAAGCTATAGTAATATTTTTGGAATTTTTTGACAAAATATGATTTTTTTATGTATTTTTCAGTGAAAACAGAGTGTCAGTGAGTATTTAATTCCTAATTAATCCATGTTATCAAATTAGTCAAATTGCAAATTATCTCAAGTAGATATTTTCATGTGGCATACAGGAGACTTTAAAATTCGCAAAAAGAATAACGTGGATTTAATTAAAAATCAAATACTAAATTCACTCTACAAATTATTTCAGGCACATGACAACTCCAATTTAGATGTAATTTGGACAGTAAGTTAAGCACATATTAAGGCATCATATATATTTTTTTTGGATTTTTAGAGCAACCGTATGTGAGATATAATTTTAAGAGCACGGAATGGGTAAAATAAATGGATTTTCAGTTAAACAATTTTAATTAATTACCCATTACTCACAAAAATATAAATAAATATTCAAAATGTAGACAAGAAGTTGCTCAATACAAAGACATTTTTCTTTGATTAAAAGGATGCAATAATGATGTCCAAATCAAAGTACAAACACAGTGGTATCCATGCAAAATGAAAATTGGAAACTTACAAACAATTATGTACAGGGACATGTTTGCAATAATAGAAACTTTAAATATATACAATGCAATTTTGACATTAAAAAAATGAAAAACAAAAGTAACCTTTCTTCTTCCTTGTGCGCGAACCCAAAGTGGATGGTGGGAACGGGCGGCGGTGGCGGCTCGCCGCTGGGCTGGAGGCGGCGCCGCCGCATGCGGGCGGGCGGCGAAGGAAGGGGCGGCGCCGCGTCGGCGATGTAGGCGGTGGCTGTGGGGAAGGCGGCTGGGCTCCGCGGGCTGGGCGAGCAGGTGGCTGCGGAGGGCGGCTCAGCCGCGCACTGCCGCGAGGCGGAGGGGCAGCGACGAGCGCGGAGGGGCGCGGGCGGCTAGAGCCGCGCTGAGGCCGGCTGGCGGCGCCGCCCCCGCGGTGGTCGGCGGTGGGATAAAGGAGGGGGTGGCGGCGGTGGGAACTCTCACCCACCATTGTTGCGTTAATTTTTTTGTTTTTTTTATTTTTTTGCTGTGATCAAAACCTATTTTTTTGTTTAAATTTTTTTATTGTTTTAAATTTTGATTAGACAGGGAATACAAATAAAAATGACAATGAAAGGGGGGGAATAATGTGGTGATAATAAACTAAACAAATGGGGAAAGATGATGGTGTGATGGTTGTGATGGAATAAACAAATGGAGGGTGTATGGGTGGTAATGTGATAGACAGAAAAAAACAAGATGAAAATAAACTTACCTAAGATGGGCGGTCGCCTATGATGTGCTCTCATGAACACGGTCTTCGCTCAAATCGCCGGCGTACGATGAGCTTGAGCAGCGCGCGGTTGCGGCTGCGATGTTGGCCAAAAAGTCAACGGATCTCACCGGAGAGAGGGTCGTCGTCGCTCGACCGCGGTTGTGTCGCTGTCACCGATTCAACTCAGGGAACTAAGCTCTCCTCACATAAAGATGGATCAAAGGCAAAATTGAGGAGAATGACATGTATATAAAGATGATGGAATGAGAGGTTATTAAAGTGGTGGAGTTGAATGGGAGGTTGTATTATTAATGGAGTTGAATGGGAAGTTGGGAAAAATGGTGGAATAATGGAGTTGAATTGGTGGTTATTGTAGAGAATGGAAATTAAATAATAAATAAATAAATAAAGTTGTCTACTTTAAATACAATAAAATAAAAAGAGAAGATAAATAGTGGAGAATTTATAATGGAAGACAAACAACATGTACACATTATTTTTTACTTTTCTAATATGTAATTTTTTTATCTTTTTAATAAGAGATATTTACAACGGGAAAATACAAATAAAATACTATAATTAAAATACAACACAAGTATGATTTTTTTGTATTTTTAATAATTAAGAAAGATACAATAAAAAATAAAGAAAGTATGAATATATACATAATGTACAATGTACATCTAGGTCCCAAAACTCAACTTTTGCAAATGAGCTCCGATTTTAATGAAACTACTTCCATTGGATAGATAATTTTCTAACTTGAACTTTAAAAGTGAGTTTGGTGAATTTGAAGTTCATACGGAGCAGGAATTTAGCTTGGAAGTTGGACTTTAGGGCTTTTTCTCTTTGGGATCTAGGAGCATTTATTTGAGATGAAATTTGTTTTGTATTTTTTGTATTTTTATATATATTTTTATAAACAAGTTAGAGAAAGAATTAGGCAAAAAGGAGTTAACATGAAATTATTAAAAATACATGATGTTTTGGGTTATTTACATGAATAAAACTCCTTTATTTTTGCGGCTTTTCATGTGTAATTTATTTTGTACAATCTAATATACAATAATTAGTGTGTTTTATTTACAAGAGTTATTTTGTTAATTTATTGATTTTATGGATATTTATTTGGGATTTTACTCGGGAATTTGCTAAGATCAAGATATTGCGATGATGAATCGCGGATTCATCAGCGAGCACATGTTCTCTTCTTGTGCTCGCCCACTAAGGGGCGAGCACATTTGCTCGCCTAGTGCACGAAGAGCTGTGCACGCTAATCCCGCCTTTTTTGTAGTGATATAGGATGACACTAGCTGAGTTACGAGAGTTAAAGGCACAGTTGCAAGAACTAATAGATAAATGATTTGTTTGTCCTAGTACTTCACCATGGGGAGCACATGTCTTATTTGTCAGGAAAAAGGATGGGTCAATGCGGTTATGCATTGACTATAGATAACTAAACAAGAAGACCGTAAAGAACAAGTATCCTCTGCTAAGAATGGATGATTTCTTTGATCGGTTACAGGGTTCGACTGTGTATTCCAAGATTGACTTAAGATCTGGATACCATTGGTTGAAAATAAAAGATGCGGATATCCCCAAGATAGCTTTTCGAACTAGATACGAGCATTATAAATTCTTAGTTATGCCTTTTGGACTAACAAATACCCCAGCAGCTTTCATGGATCTCATGAATAGAGTATTCAAGGAGTTCTTAGATCACTTTATAGTAGTCTTTATCGATGATGTGCTTATTTATTCCAAT
Source organism: Ottelia alismoides (assembly GCA_037367405.1). NCBI lineage: Eukaryota > Viridiplantae > Streptophyta > Magnoliopsida > Alismatales > Hydrocharitaceae > Ottelia > Ottelia alismoides. Next base: position 791,867 of record JAZKJV010006309.1, on the reverse strand, counting down.
GATAAATACATGCATGAACATCATCTCAGGCAGGCACTTGAAACTCTTAGGAAGAACAAACTGTATGCTAAATATAGCAAATGTGACTTCTGCTATCTGAAGTATCTTTTTTAGGCCATTTTATTTCTGTGGAAGGTATATCAGTTGATCCTACAAAGGTTAGTGCGGTGATGAGTTGGGAACGCCCGAAGACTGTCACAGAAATACGATCTTTTATGGGATTAGTTTTATATTATAGATGATTTGTGAAGGATTTTTCACGAATAGCATTGCCAATGGCTAGGTTGATCCAGAAGGAAGTTTCATTCATATGGTCAGATGCATGCGAAATTAGTTTCCAAACACTGAAAGAATACCTAACATCTGCACCCATCCTTACTCTACCCTTTGGGAGTGAAGGGTTTACAGTATACACTGTCGCATCTAAAGAAGGACTTGGGGCAGTTCTTATGCAACATGGTAAAGTAGTTGCGTATGCATCATGACAACTCAGGATACATGAGAAGAACTACCCAACACATGACCTTGAATTAGTTGCCGTAGTTTTCGCTTTAAAGATATGGAGACACTACCTGTATGGTATTACTTTTGAAATCTTCACCGATAATAAAAGCTTGAAATATTTGTTTGATCAAAAGGAGCTCAATATGAGACAGAGACGGTGGCTAAAGTTGTTGAAAGATTATGACTGCACTATCTCCTACCACCGTGGTAAGGGGAACGTCGTAGCAGATGCTCTTAGCAGAAGAACTTATTCACATGAGTTGGTGAGTGCTATCCACTTCTGGGGTTTACTATCAACGTTAAGTGAACGAAAACCATTTGATAGTAGTGCCGATACTATAACTATTCCTTACCGATACAAACCAGAGATATGGGATAAAATAAAGAAAAGACAGGAGGATGATCCAGTCCTTAAAGACTTAAGACAACAACTTGAGAAGAATAAGATAGAGGGATTCCATATACAAGATGGAATATTATATAACTATCACAGAGCTTGTATACCAGACATACCTGAACTGAGGAAAGATATTTTACGTGAAGCTCATTATTTTAGATTATCTATTCATACAGGAATTACAAAGATGTATAAGTATCTTCATTCATACTTTTGGTGGCCAAGAATGAAGAAAGATATTGTTGAGTTCATGAATTCATGTTTTACTTGTCAACAGGTAAAAGCTTCATATCAAAAGCCACCGGGATTGTTACAACCTCTCCCTATACCTGAATGGAAATGGGAAAGCATTTCCATGGACTTCGTTACTGGCTTACCTCATACGACTGGTAGTAAAGATAGTATCTGGGTTATAATAAATCGTCTGACAAAGGTAGCACACTTTATTCCGATAAGCTTATCTTTCACTCCAGACCACCTTGCTGAGATATATTACACATGTGATTCGCCTCCCTGGTATTCCGAAGGAAGTAATTTCTGATCGAGATTCACGATTTACGTCACACTTTTGGGAGAATTTCATGAAAGCCTTACACAACTATACTTGAGTACAACATATCATCCACAAACAGATGGTCAGTCAAAACGTATGATTCAGACACTAGAGGATATGCTACGAGCATGTGCCTTAGAATGGAAGGGATCATGGATTAAACATTTGCCTCTTGCAGAATTCACCTACAATAATAGTTACCATACAAGTATTGGCATGACACCATTTGAAGCACTATATGGACGAAGGTGTACTACTCCTTCGTGTTGGCAAGAGGTCGGAATAAAGAACCTTTATGATTAGATAGATTGCAAGAGACACGGGAAGTTGTAGAGCTTGCTCGAAAAAGACTCTTAATTGCTCAAAGTCGCCAGAAAAATTATAGTGATACTAGGCGAAGAGACCTTCAATTTGAGGTAGGTGACTTTGTATTTCTCAAAGTATCACCTATGAAGGGTGTTCAGAGGTTTGGCTTGCATGGGAAGTTAGCACCCAGGTTCGTGGGTTCCTTTGAAATTATTCAACGCATTGGAAAAGTTGCCTATAGACCTGCGCTTCCTCCACATCTTTCGGTAATACATGATATTTTTCATGTATCAAATCTGAGAAAGTGCGTTAGAAATCCAGAGCATAAGATAAGTTATGATGATTTACATGTTGAGTCAGACTTGACATTACAAGAGATACATATGCAAATACTTGAAAGGGATATCAAGAAGTTGAGAAACAAAGAGGTGCCTCTAGTTAAAGTATTGTGGCGAAACCAAGAGTTTAAAGAAGGCACATGGGAACCTAAGGCAGAAATGAGAGAGAAATACACGTACTTGTTTCAATGATAACACTATGTCTACTGTATATGTTCATTATAAATGAAAGGACATTCATTCTTTTTAAGGTTGTTATGTTTCAATCCTCTTTAAGGTTGTTATGCCTGCATTTCTAGTCTCGAGGACGAGACTTCCTTTAAGGTTGTTATAATTATAAAGTCATAAACTTGGCATCCCTCGGATCCTATATCATAAGATCTGATTCATCAAGAGAAAATCAGCGGAATTTGTTTCGTGTGAATCGGACTTCGTTTCGATTTGTTGTAATTTTCGGAAGAAAGAGAAGTAAGGAGGTTAAGAAGTCATTAACCCATAATGACTGCCATTAAGACTAATTAAGTGTGATTAAAGAAACTAATGACGGATTGAAAACTGTTAATAATCATTAGCAAACACTAATCAATAGTTAGCAAAAGATAAGTGTAAACCGCAAAAGTTAAATCGCGATTAGTGAAAGTTAATCATTATTAGTGTTAATTAAGCATCATTAGCGAATGTAGAATCATCTGGAATGTTCTGACTTAAGCCCCAAGTTTGAGATAGGGTTTGGCCAAAACCATGGGTCAAAATCATGTGTCGCTAAACCATTATTAAGGTCTAAACCATGGTTTTATAAACATGATTAGTGGATTTCTGGAGCCTATAAATTCCCCCCCCCCCCACCCATTCATTCTCTACGATTTCCACTACCACCACCCACCCAAAGGCTAGAGTTGAGAATTTGGGAGGAGAAGTGGGAGGTAGGGAAAGAGCGCTAGCGAAGCACTGTCGGGAGAACGAGGAGGAGGAAGGTATGATCCTCTCTTAGTTTGCTTCGTAAGCTACACTTTCAATTCATCCTCTTTTCTTCCAAGTTTTGTTCTTGATTCATCTTTCTTTCCGATTCGTTTTCTGTTGTGGTTTGAGGAGAAATCTGTATAACACCCTGCTTAGGTGCGGGCGGCTATGCACGTCAGTGAAACCTGTGATTCGTCACACATTCACTCATCTAAGACGCGTGGTGTCTACCGATTCTCCGTCGCTTATGTTTCCATTCTTTCAATTATGCTTTTATAGTTATTTTGATGGAGAAATATGTGTAATATCCTACTTAGGTGCGGGCGGCTATGCACGTTAGTGAACCTTGTGATTCGTCACACATTCACTCACCTAAGATGCGTGATGTCTACCGATTCTCCATCTCTTGTTGTTTGAGTATATTCTTTCAGTTTTGTTATTGTTTTTCCTTACGGTTGTTTTTATATAAGAAGCTCTTTTCGTTTTTATTTTGAAATATATCCTGATATAAGGGGAAATTCTGCCGAAATTTTCCGAGAAATATGTCCCGATATAAGGGGAAACTCTGCTGATATTTTCCTAGAAATATCACCCCGTATAAGGGGAAGCTCTGCCAAAATTTCAAAAGAAAATATGTTCTTGGGTTCTTCATGTTCTTCGCGTGTTCGTGTTCTTCGTTCGTTCTTCGCACGTTCTTAGCATTTTTGATACGAAAATGAAATTCGATCATTTCAAGAGCCTTAAATCATCTTTTCTGAAAATGAAACACGATAAAGCTATGCATACGCGAGAGAGAGAGCTCGATTAGGTAACGAAATCCTTCCTTTTGCTGTTGGGTTTTCAACAAGATTATTGAAATTCTTGATTTTATGTTCTATGCTATAAAGAATCCTAATTTTGGCTATTTTTGATAAAGTCTGCACAGTTGCTTTGTGATTCCCACTAAAATAAGGTTTAAGCATTAAATCGATGCGGTGGCTTTGAAAGTTAGGGTTTTGCGAGTTAAAACAAGCATAAATACGAGTATATATGCATATGAATAATATATATGTGAGTATATACTAAGTATTGATGATTATACAAATCAAAGACTTAACGAAAGAATTACATCATGGGAATTGATGTGGTTTGAGTTGGATCCTGAAAAGGATCATGTGTCACGTTAAGGATGACTGGGAGTAGAACTATAGGTCGGGCATGCAACCTGTAGGTTTGTCGGAAGGAACCCGTATTGGCGTTTCCCTACCTAGGTGGTACACGGTTGCCCTGTTATGATAAGTACACACGAAATGAATGTTTGGCAACGCGTGGTACCGGGAGCCAATATCTTCGGGTTGAACGACAAAAGATGTGGTCGTGCCATGTGGAGGCACGGGTGGTTCAATAGCGGCTGGGTCACGATAATATGTATTTAAAGCCGATATGTTATATGATTAAATGTTAGCCTGAGGTTTTAAGCAACCGAGTCCTCGAGGACAGTGTGCTCATTTGTTTTCCAGGCGTAGGGTTTGAGACCATGTTTAAAAATAAAAAAGAAAATTGTTATGGTAGCATTGGAGGATTAGTTGAGGCGACGTGCGGCGGTATAAGCTTACCAAGATCAACGCAATATTCAATCCCGAAGTGTCCACAGCTTCGGAGTCCTTATAGTGGTGAGAAAATTCCCTGGACTAATCCCTAACGTGGAATAGAAAGGGAATAGGACTTAAATTAATGAAAAGGAATGAAAACTTTTGTGATAACATGTTTTGCAAAGTTATCCATTTGTTTGTTTTTCTCTTCTTTGTTACTTAGCATTCACTAATTTTTTTATCCTATGATTTATAAAAAAATCCAACAGGTATCAGTGAGCCAACGCAAGGACCTTAGTAGACATCCAGCCAGCCACAGTAGCTTTACTTTGTAAGGTAATTAGTAATCTTTTGTATATTTTTCCTTTCAAGCTGATGTACATGTAAATGGTTATAGTGGGACAATATATCATCTGACATTTATTAAGGGGATGGAAAAGTGTTGAAATACTTTCTTCTGAATATACTTTATTTGCAGTCTGTTTCTGAATGTTAGTTGTGATTGCTGAATAAATTATTGCTGAGTAACTAGCTCCGGTTATGGGAGGATTTGACGGCTCTAGAATAGGGGTCGTGACAAATTCCTTGGCAACTTTGAAAAGTGATTTGCTAAAAATGAAAAGACTGAAATTTAGCACACTCTTATCTAGTCTGATTCCAATGCAGTATAAGGTAAAGGGCGACATTATGGAGATGTCTCATCTTCCTTCTAAGTTAAAAACACTAAACTTAAACTCTCTGAGAACTTGTTGTTGCATTTGATTTGTACATCTCTTCCTGCTTCATTCAACAAATTATAGGTGAGCTACAACTGTCGGGAAGAGATGGACTCTAAATGAGCCCATCTTATACTGTGTTCAGGAAGATGAAAAACTAAAACAATATAAGACAGAAAGTGCTCATCTTGCCACAACATCTAAGGGAAATGGCAGGAAAAGGAAGCCGGAAAAGGAAAGTTCAACGACAGTACCTCATACGAAACAACAGAATAAGGAACCATCTACTACGGGTTGTTTCTTTTGAGGAGCTGAAGGGCATAGAACATAGGCACGAGAAATTTAAATTTTGAGTTCTTATTCTGAGTGCATAATGTACAATTTGTATTGTTTTTGTGTGAATAAATTTTATATTTTTCTATGTATTTTTTTCTAAACTTTCATCTACAAAAGTTTATTGATTTAATATATAAATAATAAAGAATACAATATGTCCCAAAAATGAACTCTGAAGAATAAATGAATAGGGTTTTTATTGCATTTTTTATCCTTATCTCTCCCTACTTTATTCCTTGTCAACCAAGTCATCATGATGCCTATATCTCGAGGTTTAGGGTCATAAAATACATTTGGTATTTTATTTCTTTTTCCTTTATTTTCTTCGTTCTTTTATTTTGGCATTAATTACAGTATTTATACAATACTTTATACAGTCTTTTGTACAAATTATAAAGTATTTATTTTGGCAAATTAATGATACATACATGCATTTAGCTAGATAATGAAGTCCAAAATGAAAGAATAATGGTGATTAAATGGAGATTCATCACTCACCCATCAAATTTATCGTGCCACATGTTGTCGGGTCGAAATTCAATTGGGCAAGCACCATGGGCGAGCATGTGTGTAGATCTTGCACTCGCTCGTTTGAATTACAAAGGGGTGAGGGAATTGGCGAGCATGTTTGTTGTCCATGTGCTTGCTCAGACATGGGCGATCCCTCGATGGTTTGTGCTTGCCATATCACCTTTTCTTGTAGTGAGGTACGAAAACATGAAAACCATGTCAGATTGATTGTGGTAGATTCATGATCATTCACATGTAGTTAGATTTCAAATCAGATATGAAATTTGGGCATGGATTTTCTAAGCCTCGTCAATCACCTGAGCTATATGATCGATCATTGTTTATAGATCAACAATGATTTCATGATCGATTAATACTGATCTGATGGTACCTATGATATTTCAAAACACGATAATTGAAACAAAATTATGATAGATATCATGGAGTATGATAAATTATATTTAATATTTGTTTAATAGATGAAACAAAATGGAATCTAGGCACTACTTCCGAAACTCATAAGCAGTCATATGGAAAGTATGTAAGTACTGGAACAAACTCTATGATCGATGTGTTTTTCAGATCTATACACTTGATGAATCTGATGCATGTGATGTTTACGTTGCTACGGATATAGTCCTCATAAGAGCCTTGTGTGTTTCCACGGATGTGAAATCCCGTGGAGGGTTGTCGTGCACATGGACAGAGTCTCTGTGTTGCTTTGGGAAGTTGGATTTAGCGACTGCAAGGGATGGACAAGCAGCCATGCACCCTTGGGTCCTCAGGTAGAAGACTAGATGATCGTGCCTCTAATGTCCGAGTTGGCTAGTAGACACGTAGTCCATGCGTGCCTCGATGTAGTTCATGTGGTTGCTCGACGACATTCTTGGATGTATGGTTGGTAGTTTATTTTTGCTTTCGCCCATAGGATTAATATGAGAGGGCGAATATGGCAGATTATGCGATTTGTTTACGAGGCGCGTTACCAGATGTGGTTAGCGAAAGAGGTGTTGCACCAGTTTTCCATGTATAGAGAAAAACAAAGGCAGTTGTAGGTGATTATATGACTACTTAAAATAATATATTATTATGATATTCTATCTTGGACCTTGTGCCTTGACTCCTTCCTTGATGTCGTGGACCTTACCGATGAGCAGCGGACTTGAGCAGTTTCCGTGATGGTTTCCACGAGTTTCCTTGCGATGTCTCGTCTTTTGGAGTTGGTCTTCGATGGAAATGAGAGATTCATGTGAATAAAAATGAATTAGTGTGTAAGGTTGTCTGGTAGAGTTCACGTGTGTGAGAGAGAGTGTGCGTACTGTATTGAGTACATGCTTATACGATTACCTTCCTTTATAATAGTGGTCAGCATAGTATTCGTATTGAGCAATTTCTCGTAGTGTACTTCATTTCTCTATGGACCAACATGTGTTCATGACCCGTCGCAACAACAATAGCACCTTTCACTTGACGAGCTTTTAGGCCTTTCTGCACCAGACTGGATGCATGATAATTTATGTAGTCGTTTATATAGTTTCCTCTTCCTACACTTTTGTACTCTTGAGAGATAGCTGTGATACACACACTATTGGTACTTTTTGATATTTCTCGCATAAACATGTTGCTGACATGGTATTCTGATGGATACATTGTTATGCCATGTGAAATGTACAATGGAACATGTGAATGGTATATCATTATATTCGTCTACTTTGCTTATTCTCTTATCTGCTCATATGCTTGTCGTGTTCGAATGTGAATCTAGTGCTCGTGGGATTGGTGTTGAGAGTCGACATCCTAAAGGGTGGAATGAAGGTTATGGAAAGAACCTCAGGCACATCACGGGAGCGTAAAGATCACATCATACGCGATCGGGAGCGACTAGTCGCACTAGTTGCTCAGGACAAATGAGTTTTAAAAAAATTAAAGTGATGAAACCCCGTAATCCAAGAACAACTCTTTGATCATTTCATCTAAACCACATAGTAGATATCATAATACCTCTTAAAGTGTGGTTGCGATCGAAGTCTCTAACGTAAGAGATCGCTTGTCTCAAGTCCGACCTGACGGAGGAGACGCTTGCGACCGCGTTGATGGAACACGTCCTTCTCGCAATACATGATGTTGATTCAAGTGACAATTCTCCTGATTTCGTCACATGAAATATGAGTTCTTCTTCACGTAGTAGAAGCACCGAGGATGACGAAGATCACGAGCAAACGAAGCAGCAGTACAATGGTGTAGCGACGACGACAGTTTTCTCTAGTCACAATCTGGACGACCACTTTAGAAAGAGAGGGGGGTGACGACGATAAAGTGATAGAGATTGTGGATTATTTGTTGTAGAAAAAGAAGAGTTAGGGTTGCCTCTTCTTTTATAATATGTGGGAAATCCATGGATCTCAATCCATGGACAACACAAATCCAATGGTTGAGATTGATTTTTGTTTCTTTCAATGGCCATGACTTTGTTGTAAAAATACAATAACAAATAATTTAATTAAATTTAATATATAATTAATAAATCATCAATATAAATTAATTCAATCAAATCAATATACCATGAAGGATTATTAAGGAGGCAATGCTCCTTCCAATTAAGGGGGATAACCATCTTGAGTCCTAAATCATGGTGATCGTCCACCCTCCTTAGATGGAAGGTGCGCCCCTTCTTCCTTTTGTATGAGATCTAATATCCCACATAATCCTTCATTATATACAACAACTTTAAATGTATGTTATTTCACACAGTAATTACAAATTATTTTGTGAAATTTCAATCAAGCCATTGAAAATTTGTGAATCCAATTCACACCCAAAATAAAATGTAAATTGCATTTTCAATTAATTATTCGATGTGAATCCAATTCACAACAACGTTTAAATTGTAAATACCTTTTATAATCATCTCTCTCTAATATATTGTAAATCACATTTATAATATATATGATTAATTTGGATAGTGTTATCCACATTATCGTATCCTTGATAATTAAACCATATTTAATTATCTTGGATCATCACTCGCATGCACCTAAACAACATGAATCACATTTACATTATTCGTGATAATTATACCAGATTTAATTATCAAGTTCTTAATGCTTGAATACACATTTATTAGTGGAATTATTCTTGAACTCTTTCAAGAATAATACGCTTTCTACGCGGATACTTGGATATAAGGACAGGGCGATTGTACGTTCCACGTAAAGTGACTTGGATATTGATATCATATCTCAGATCCATATCTCGAGACCTCTCATAGATGCTTGATTAAGTTAAGACCATAAATCTAAATTTTTTATTGCATCTAAATCGTATTCAGATCAATGCCCAACATCTGCACTATGATCGGATTACTTCTCTACTGAGGGGAGTCACTAAAATCCAAACTTGTTTCATCACTCTCTCAGAGGGGAAGTGTTACAGTTGTACAATCGGTTATGATCACGCCACTCTCATGTATTCCTAATACTTGTACATCCTGCATACTAGAAGACCTAGAACAAACCCAAAGTTTTAGATTATATTCAGTATGTCTTGTTCATGGTTTTATCATTAAGTTTCTCATTTTATAATTGAGAGTTGGTATCGATCATATACTTTCCAAAAGCATATATCATACATAGATATTGATCATATACTTTCCAAAAGCATAAATCAAACCTACAAATTTAGTCAAGATTCCAAAGCGAGACGCCCGTGCATGAAAAATGATCCCAACATCTCACGAGTGAGCTAATGTCTTCCGGTTCAGTAGTGAACTTGTATGCTCCATTTGAGAGATCATATTACTCACGTGCCCTTATATGCACACTAGCTTGCTGGTGTATAGACCTTGATTAGATCATCAACCTATCGGTCTGCAAATGCACATACTCGAACATATAGTAACAAATATATCTCCAGTCAGAGGATACATGTCTATATCGAGATAGTATACGACATAGGTCTTGGTTATCTCGATCTCGTTACGTCATCTGTTTTACCTAACTTATGTAACACCTCTGAATCTCTATTCATGTGCAGAGGGTCTGCATCAAGAGGTCGGTTAGATATCAACCTTTAGATAAGAATTGCCATCCCTTTCTCAGATTAGAGATCCTCTCTTAATAATCACTTGACGATGCTTCACGAGTCATGAATCTACAATAACATTTACAATAAGGGAGATTTACAATAACATTTACTGCATAATGGCTCACCGTGTGCTCTCATGTCCTACATAGCGTGTGAGAGATGCATACCCGCCGATGCTGATAATCTCTACTGTACATGAGAGATCACATACCCTTTCATTATTCTACACGAATATTAAATACTTTATTTTGAGAAACCCCCAAAATCACCCCTTCAGGGATTATCCAATCCATCTTCAACGATCTCTCGTCATCCTTCAAATGCGCACAACTGTATTTTGGATGAACTCCGCATGAAAATCTTCCAGTATTGTATTTACTTTGAAAATTTCTCTGACCCCGAGAATTCATTTTTAATGCTCCATGAGACTTTTAATCTCTGTTGAAGTGCCCCACTCATAATACCTCATGAGCACGACACCTCATTCACTATCTTGGATTTCCTTGATCAATCCCCCACTCCACTTCCTATTTATTTTACTATCACATCGTTCAATCTTTTTTACTTTCAGGGAAATTATTCATTTAAGAATTTATTATACTACCATCCACTGACCAGGTGGTGCCTGCGATATTAAGGGTGCGTCAGACCTCTACCGTGATACCATGTGTATAGGTAGGAAGTCACTGATGAATCTCCATTTCACCGCTTTTATTCTCTCATTTTGGCCTTAAATCATAGTTAAATGCATGTATATAACATTAATTTGAACAAAATAACATTCATTAATTGTACCTTAATTAATGTATAAAATAGTATAACTGATGCCAAAACAAAAGAACAAAGAAATAAATGAGGCACCATAGGTGTTGAGTGATCCTAAACACCGAGACTAGGGTGGAGCATGGGCCAGGGACGACCCAGCCCAACATGCTCGAGTCCGACCCAAGCCCAAGCCCACTGTCTAAATGGGTGGGATTTGGGCCGCCATTTTGGTCCATTTATCAAATCCTGTCGGGCTCGGGTTTGAGCATGCCCGAACCTGAATCCCACGGGCCGACACGATTTATGGCCCAAATATAAGCCCAACCCCATGAGCCTGGCCCGCCCCGCCCCCTCATTTCGAAACCCTAACATATTCAACCATACCCCCCGTCTCCCAACTCCTCCCGTCTGAGACTGCAAGGTCCCCAACCTCCCGTGGTGCCTCTCCTCCCCCCGGAGCTCCCTCCCCCTTTCAGTGATCTGGCAACTGCCACGTGTGGCCCTCGACCCTCCCTAGGTTACCCTGCTACCCCCTCCGCTATCCACCCCTCGTGCCACTATGCCTCTCCTCCCTCTCGCTCCACGCCTCCAGCCTCCCTCCCTCACATCCCACCGCCACCTCGTCCTTCCCCCCTCCCTCTCCACATAGGGGTTGATGCCACCACAGCACCTCCTCCGCTCCTCATGCTCCCACTCCCCCTCCTTCCCCACCTCAGTCTATAGCCCAACTTATGTGGGATTCGCAGATCGGCCCAACCCAGGACCGACCCATTATATGTCGGGTTGGGCTCGGGCTTGGGCCTACTTGTTGAAAAATGAGCGGGCTTGGGCCCGGTTTCCTAAATGGGCCTGGGATGGGCTCGTTGGGGTCGACCCGGGACCGAATTATGCTCCACTCTATTCGAAACCCAATCATCATGACGACTTAGTCGATAATGAATAAAGTAGGGGGAGATAGGCAGGTAAATTGCGCATAAGAGACATAAAAATCCTAGTTTTTAATTCATATAAAATTAATTTCAAGACATAATTTATTCTTTATTTTTATACTTCAAACCAACAAACTTTGTACATAAATGTTGTAGATAAAAATGTTAAAAAAATACAAAATCGAGTTTATGGAAAAAATAATGCACAGTGTGCCCGGGACACACATGATAAAGCCAAAATAAAGACTCCACATACCTTCTTCTCCATACTGCATCAAAATGGACCAAAGAGCATCTTTAATTGTATATAACTTTTAATGAGCTATTTTAATGAAGGTGGTTTCATTTAATTTGGAGCTAAGATGCAAAATTTAGGTTTTGGGCAGATATTGTGCAATATACCTGTATATTGTATTCAATGTATTTATTCTTTGTATTTTATAAATTCTCGTACTTTTATAAATATGTACATATTATTTAAAACATATGCACATGACTAAAATAACATAGAGCCATCAAAAATGAGATCTGAATAAATATTTCACTTAAATAAATCAATGAAATATATCTGTATATATCTATAATGTATGTACATACAGACTCAAAAAATATAATAAAAATATGTAAATGTGCATAAAAATAAATCAAAAAATATAAAATAACTATATCAAACAATAAAATATCAGATACACAATAAAAATAAAAACCAAAGTGCATGTATTTATACATGTAATTTACATATAAATATTAACTTATAATAAAAAGCCTCGTAAAAATAAATAAGAATACATGTAAAATTCTACATCAAATTACAATTTTTTTCTATATTGTAAAAAAATCAATTAATTCATTTCTTATTTATTGGAGAATTTACCGGGATTTTTGACAATGGAAATTCCTGGTTGGCCCACGTGGACCAACTAGAGAGCTCCATTCGTTGACTAGGTTAATAGATTCCCCGCCTCCTCCGTTCTGACACCTACCTCGAGCACCTCAGCTTTTGCCTTTTTCTAAAGAACCCTAATGATCAATTCGCCGTGTGCATTGAACAAAGATTGTCGATGGGATCTCCTCGATTCACACATGATACTCTGGTCCCATCGATCTACTTTGAATCGTCCTCTATTTAATTCGCAACTTCATCCCTTCAACAAACTATGAATAAAGCTCCTCCGCCATGGTTTCAAATTTGATACCTCTCGATCCATTCTCAACCCCTCATACCGATTCTCAAGAGTTGTACTGGTGACATGAGCTTAATTCCTCGGCCTACAACGAGGAGGAATGAAGGAGGAGACGATCCAAAACATCGCCGGAGCGAGCCCCACCGCGATTCTACTTCATCGGTCCACAATCGACTGGATGCCCTTTCCTTCTGTCCTCAGGTAATCTCGTAGTCGTAGTTTCATTTTGAGCCTTTAATTTTAGGTTTAATTTAGTCTTTAGTTGTCATTGTGAAAACATCCAAATCGTCTGGAGCTCGAGCTGTCATGGCAAATCACGGTGATCCAACCGTTGAATCGACTCGCTCTACATCTCATTCGTCCCCCCTTCGCATTCTCCACCTTGTGACCACCTTCCCAATCCATATCCTGTTAAGATATGTCAAAATGAGGTTTCACCCTCCGCCACTTCACCGGAGTCTCGCCGTCACTCGCATCCTCATGTTACTTTACTGCATTTTTGGACCAAGATGAATCACCTCAAGCTGAGGAAGTTTTTGGTGCAGGAATCATGGCATTGGAGAGGCATACAGAGCATATGAAGCACCTAGACGAGCTCCATGTGCCCTGGAGCTATCTGACCCTCCAGATCGTCGATCGTGTCATCTCCGTTCATTTGAAGGGGTCCTGCACATGCGGAATTGATCCAACAAGCCATACCTGCTGCCTTGGAGATCCTTCGCCGAAGTTGCATGGAAACCGAGGTCAAAGTTCATACCAGCCGAGTTCGTCGGCTGTTCTTCCGAGCCGTCTTCTAACTGTCCGATCACAACCATGCTCTGGATCTAATATGGAGCATTCATTTTCGAGCGAAATTGCGCATCACCTCAGCCGCAGGAACATCCACGTGTCACGTGAAGATCGAATGGATTCAAGAGTTTTATTGGTAAAATTGCACGATCCCCCCACATTTTTTGTATTTTTATAAACAATCCTGTAATATTTAAACCATGTTCAAAACTTTTGGAGCATTTTGCTTGTATACCCTCGGTATTCTTTAATATTGCACGTGAGTCCAATGTCATATCACCTCACGTGGACTCCCACATGGGGTGAAATTTTGCAAGTATACCCCCTCGATCCCGGTAATTTATTAAGTCTAAAAAATGAAATCAACGTTTAAACTTTTGGATCATTTTGCACATGCTCCCGCGTATTTTATTTTAATTGCAAACATGCCCCTCTTATCTTGAATTAATTTTATTTTTTTGCATTTATTTTTATTTATCATAGCTCTCGTGCTCCAAAATTCTTCAAAAAACAGGTGTTGATGCATGATTAGTTCCAGAGTCACACTACCTTTTTTATTTGCCATTTTGCATGCATTTATTAGAAATTATTTAGAGCTATTTTACTCCCTATTTGACTTAAAAATACAAAAAATTATGAAACGTTTTCTAAAAATAAAAAATGGTTGTTGTTTATTACCTTATTTTCTAACCCCGGACTAAAAATTACCAAAAAAAGCAAAAGAAAAGCCTAAAAATAAAAAACCTCCTCTAACCATAAAAATGCAAATTATTTTTGAAAAAAAGTATTAGTTTATGTTCTGTATTTTTATATATTGTGTTATCTACACATTAAAATTGATTTGGAGACATTTTGAGATCATTTCCTATTGTTAAATCTCAAATCAATTCTGACTATTTAAACAAGGCCCTGTTCTGCCCCCATTTTCTGAATTAAACATACAAAAAAATACAAAAAATCTCCCAAAAATCAAAAAAAATATTCGAAAAAAAGATATTGTTTGGATTTTTTGCATATTTTTTTATACATTTATATGTTGTAGACCTTATATAGCATACATATATCTATATAGTATTATATATCTTTATATTGTTATTAATTATTATCATAATTATATTTTAAAACTTCTAGAAAATAAAAAAGGACTGTTTTTTTTATTATTTTTTTGATTTTGGTATTTATTGTATATATCTTGTTATATATCCCTTATATGCACACTTATATCGCTTATATGCCTTTATAAATACTTATCCATCTATATATTAATTATCTATTAGTAAATTAAAAAAAAGAATTAAAAAATTAGGAAATTAAAAATAAACAAGAGAGAATTATTTAATTTACTTAAAAACCCACGTACACATTAATTGATTTCGTATACTTGTATATACACATTGGCTCTATTTATTTATTTAAATATTTCATTCTACCTCCCGTCTCCATGTGTTCGACGCCTACTTATATATATCCCTTTATATATTTATCCTTATATATCTTAGTTATCTATTAGTAAATTAAAAAAATAAACTAAACCAGGAGATTAAAAATAAAAAGGGAGAATTATTTAATTTACTTAAAAACTCACATACCCATTAATTGATTTCGTGCACTTGTATATACACATTTGCTCTATTTATTTATTTAAATATTTCCTGCTACGCCCCATCTTCATGTGTTCGACGTCTTACTTGTTTTTCACTACACATGATTGATTATTTGTAAGGTTATAATAAATTTTGATTCACACTTGCTTGCATTGCTTGATTCTTATATTGTGTGGGTTGATTGACGCTTAGTCACTTGAGCTCAGTGAGCAGTCATGGCATCGACTGCGCTCCCGCCTTGTGTGGAGTGTACGACCGCCTCGCTCTTCTCGGGTGGCTAAACAGTCACAAAGGAATTAAGAGTCTAAGAGACTCCAAAAGAAGCCAAGAGGAAGATCAAGCAAAAAATTCGTGTGGTGCATAATTAGGAAGTCACCTAGGGCACACAATTACTTTCTCTATCCATTAATCACCACTCACTCTATATTTTTTCTGGTGGTGTACATGACTTAACTCTTAACACACAGAGTGAAATACATTTGATCAATTGTACGCTGAGATCTCTCTACACTGAAACATCATATATAAGATTTTTCTCTCCATACTTCTAACAAAAGCCATAAACAAACAACCCATCATCCAAGCCAACAACGAAGGGTCAACTTTTTACCCATCAAATGAAACCAAGTGAATGTTCGACTTCAAATCATCCATTGAACAACAAAACAAAAGCGTGATCAACAAATACGATCAACGTATTGCACTTGTTAGAAAATAAGGTGCGACAAAGACACTGAATCACCAATTAACAAAACTACAATATTAAGGGCATCTTCTCATAAACCGCAATCGATCAAGATGATTCTCCCATTATCCAACACTTACATCAGCTCAAATGGAATTTTAGATAGCCCACCTCGATTAGACTCGATCCAATAGTTCAAACTTCAAACATACCACATTCACAAGTGGACCACAATGGATGGGTAATTGTGGACAATACACACCATCCGAGTTCCCAACCCCAACTAGAGTGAGGGGTCAACCTGCGCCGACCTCAACCCGACCTCCCGCGGGTAGGGTTGTGCTCTCTCTCCGTGCGTTGTAGTTGTTTGCTCCTCTTCCCCTCCCCGCTCACACTCCCACCCCACCCCCGGGCCGGAGATAAATAAACAAAACCCCAAACGAAAGAGATTATTAAGTAGAAGAAGAGAGCGAGCTACGCCTCCGCAGCGGAGAACGCTCTCCCCCAACACCCTAGAAATCTATCGTCTCTCAATCCGTGGTGGATAATGGCTCCGCCGCTCCCCCAGAAGGAGGCCAATCTCTTCAAAGTCATCGTCGTAAGCCCCCCTCCCGATCTTCGATTCTCTCGTACTCCCCTCGATTCGGCCTATGTTCCGTGCGCTGATCGTGATTGGATGCGGATTGCGACCCTGGATTGTTGTGGAAGTCGCGGGCTTTTATGTTGCTGTGCGCTGTGTGTTTTTTGAGTTGGGTTGGTTGCCGTGGTTTAGGTGCTTGGATGAGGATGGAAAGGAGAGATTGGAGCAGGTTTTTTTTGGGTAATCTGGGTTTAGTTAGCAGGTCTATGCATTGACCTTGGTCTTCTTTGGTCGAGCTGGCCTTGATGGTTGGGGTTGGGCTTGAATGGATTCGTGAGTGTTTTTCTGTGCAGGGTTTTATATGCTTGTCGAACCATAAGAATTGGTGGCTTCTTAGTCCAGATTATTACCGATCCATGTAATGCATTTTGAGTGTTCTAAACATTGACTGATGGGTCATTATCGAAGTTGAGCAACTGTATCATTCTATAATATTTGTATTATCGTCGCTGTTGTACACACAACGAGTTCGAGGATGATAGCAGATCCGTGATATAGTGGAACACCTCCTGCCGTAGGGTACACGGGTAGTTTTCAAAGGGGAGCGTCAACTAATTGTCTTTGCAGTGAATCTTGCTGCGGTCCTTCATATGCTTTATCAGACAATGCAGGAAAAACAGTTATCCTTGATGTATTTATAATTTCATACACAGCAGTAGGGGAAAAACTATATTTTTTTTGAGAAATCATTTACTGCAAAAAGCCTCTGTTACCCCGCGAATCATCGTTTTTGTGGAATTCAAAAAGCAGATGACATATCTGGTTTTAATTTTGTACTTATAACGCAAATTTGAATTGGCTTTGTTCAGTTATAGCTATATCAGGTTGTCACTTTCAAGATTTTTTTCTAGAAAAAGCAAGATAACTTTTGGATGGTGCAAGTGAAATATTGAATATTGATTGCATAGTTCTTGAGTGATATAATAGCTCACATGCGCATCCATTTCCACTTCTACATCGATAATCTGTCTAAGTTGCAGGTGGTTTCCCGATGAAGCTTGCATGTCTGGTCCAGTTTTCTTTTATTTAAGTGTTCATTTATATTAAAATCGCTTGCAACCTGGTTTTTATGCTTGTAGATTCCCTATTTGCTATGCTCGTATGCAGTAAATTGCCTACCAGTGCCTTGTTTCACTGTGGAAATCTCTTTGATATATGTTTTGGAAATGAATTATAATTTGACGTATTTTTGCTGTAAGTTGACTTTTTTAATTTTAATTAATTTCGGAACCTGTTTCTTCTAGATGGGTTATAATTTGAAATGGAAACCATCAAACCGTTCCTACGTAGTCTATAAAGTTACAACATTTCTATTTTCATGCAGAAATCTTACGAGACCAAACAGTATAAAAAGGGCTTGAAGGCAGCTGATGCTATTCTGAAAAAATTTCCAGACCATGGAGGTGAGTTGTTGAGTATTATTTATTGTCATTCATCTTTGCCAAAATGTTGCCTATAATTTGAGAACAAGGGATGGCTACCATGCATCGACAAAAGTAGATTAACCTTGAGAAAAATGTAGTTTACATGTGAGAGATGTATGCATTTAATCACGACTTTTCTTATATTGCCTTGGGCACTGGTATGCTAATTTCTAAATTCGAAAGAAAATGCACAACCCTAGGAACTAAGGAGACGACTAGTTGCACAGTGTTGTATATCTGGAGTTATAGCGGGATAGAGTTTGCAATAGCATTGCCAATCTAAAATTATTCTGCGTGTTTTATAAGATTGAACCCTAGGAACACAGAGGAATTGGGGCAACAGGAGTACTAGTGGATACAATATTGTTAGTTTTGAAGTGAAGGTGAATATAATTACATGACAATGGTGACTATGAATTAATGGAGCCGGCTCTGCTTAGTGTGCATAGTCAGGTTTTAACCTGTTTCAGTACATCATCTGAAACGGTAATAAATAAGCAAAGATTATGGAAAAGCATTCACATTCTCTATAATACCATCCAGTTTGTCAACATTTATGAATGGGGTTAAATTTTGCGGGTCGGTGGATCATTTCTTCTCCTATCATCCATCATCAAGTTTATATTTTGCTGTGAAACCTCTTACTCTATGCGATCAATGCGGACCTGTCGGTAATGAAAGCGTGTGATTTTTGTGTCCTGTACGTGCTATTTCCTCTTCACTCGTGGTTACATCCGTAGCTTTATCAGGCTTCGGTTCTGGTCAGTGTTGAATTGTAATTACTCTCAAGAGATCAAGTCATAATTTTGGCCTTTATTTTATCATTGTCTTCGAAGCAATCAGAGTTCAACTCAAGTGCGTTTCTTGCTCATTTGGATCTAAGCTTTGAAATAACCCAGAACCCTAGATTGATATTTTTCTGGACTATATGAATCCTCATAGCTGACCCATTTATTGTTGGAATGGTACCGGTTTTGGTTATTACGGATGCACATTCATATTATGATCTGCTGCTCTAATTTGATTGAAATCTGCTTATTTAAACATACTTTTTGAAAGTGCTCTTTAGCCACTCATGTTGTTTTTGTTTCGTCGTCTCCTTTCCCTGACAACCTGTAGGTGAAAGATATCATGTATGTTGTTTGTTTGATGTTTAATTAATTTGTATCCATGTTATTAGAAACCCTGTCGATGAAAGGGCTTACCTTAAATTGCATGGATCGAAAATCCGAAGCATATGAACTCGTCCGGCTTGGTCTAAAGGTTTTGTGGCTATCCAGTGCTTGTTGACATCATGCTTCTCTCACTTAGCTCGAATTCTTTTGGTATAATTACTAATCCATGTGCGCCAATTTGTTCATGCAGAATGATCTTAAAAGTCATGTTTGTTGGCATGTATATGGACTTCTTTATCGATCGGATCGAGAATACCGGGAAGCCATCAAATGCTATCGAAATGCTTTGAGAATTGACCCCGACAACATTGAAATTTTGCGAGATTTATCTTTATTACAGGTGGGCATTCGGTACTTGTTTCTATTTAGAACTCGGAATATTTAATTCCACAAGCTTTGATCTATCTTTAACTTTGCAGGCACAAATGCGAGATTTAACGGGATTTGTTGAAACTAGGCAGCAGCTCCTGACTTTAAAGCCCAATCATCGGATGAATTGGATTGGTTTTGCTGTCGCTCAACATTTGGCCTCGAAGTATGTCTACTGCTGTACCTCATTTTTAACTATGCTTGTGATTTATTGTCCGGAGTGTCTTTTTCGTCAGGAGATAGCAAACACGAGCTGATGCCTGTACGTAGGCATACTCGTATTAAAGCACTTCATGGATAAGAACTATGTGGTGCGATATTGGAAACTCTGCGGTCACAAAGTTGCCTGTTACTTTGCAAGAAAAACACTCTAAAATTAGGTTTCTTAGTCGAATTTCTCTATGCATGCTCTCAAGGAAGTTTGATGAAAATGGTTTTCTTTGTTCCAAGCATCTATAAAATTGAGAAGTTGTCAAGGGTAAATTTAGTTCTTTATGCTCCTATTTTTATTTAAGTTGCCTTCGAGAAGCGGAACCTTGGCACATTGGTAAAATGTGGCTATGTGTAAGACATGCAGGATATGACAACATACAATATACCCAGAGTGGTCTGACCCTTATCCAGACTCAGAGGATCAGAAGCTTATGCACCGGGATGCCATTTTAGATTATCTTGGAAGTTTTTTTAGGATTCCATAAGTTTAGTAGTTCCACTGATTTCAAGGTTGCTGTCAGGCTTTTCTTCTATGTGCATTGGAGTTTGCCAAGTCAGGGAGTATCAAATGGACCAATGTGGTGCTTATTTGCCGTGTCTCCACAAAATTGTATATGCTCTCAAGCATGTGTATGAGAATTGGCTGTCCGTTGCTTGTTCTCGTCCTATATAACAACATGTTACAGGAACTGTGTGATTGTTATATGTTATTGTGACTGGGAATTGGAGCAAAGGATCCAGGAAGGACTGCTATCTCTTCAATGCGCGTGAACGCTAGAAAAGTTATTGACATAAAATGATTGTGTGATCCATGAATATTGTTGAAGGGTTGTTGGTTTTGCTCACTCGGACTATTGTCATATCATTGTCGAACTAATGTCCTTGCCAATCAGAAGGTGGAAACTGCTTTGATTTGTGTGGTTGAATGGTCATGGGGGACATGTGAAATCACCATTCAAGCATGGTGCTGCTGGACTGCTGCTTTTTTTGGGAGGTTATGCTCTATTAGAGGTAGTCCTTTTTCTTTGAAAAGCTAGAGGCGGTTCTCTTTGTTGCTACTTTGGAGGCAAAGGTCACTGGGTCAGAACTATGCACTCTTTCGTGGAACTGGAGTTTAGAATTTAGATAATTTTTTGGGCACTTACCATACTCCAGAACAAGTTTTGGCAAGGACTGAGACTTTCAGTGACATTAGACTGGAGAAAGAAGATTGAGAGTAGACTTGATTGTTTTTAGATCCAAGGGTGAAGTGACTTTTCCATTGGTTTTCGCTTGTACAAAAGACTTATCTGGTGCGCGGGAGATTAGAATTTTATGTTGGGAAAATGTCATGTATAGTTCAATTACCAACTTGTCGGTATGGTTTTGTGGATCATCACCGTTAATCCTCAACATTTGCTTATTATCCCGTTGTATTTGCTTTTGGTGTTTGTTGTAATGAATCGGGATGCTGCATTTTTTAAAAGCGAAGGATGACCACTAGAGGTTAATGGTCATCCATATATTTTTATGTATAGGGGAAAGATGTACAAAGGGTTGGATCTCCCATTCCCAACAATACCAATAATGGGACATTAATTGGATTACATTCTCTACACAAGGCATTGTGAATCTAAACACTAGCTCATTTTTTTATCAAATTCTATTATAGTGGATATTTTTTGATGAATTGTGAGGGGCAATCGAACATCGATTAATCATCCAAGGTTTTTACCTTATGGGAGGGAGTTTTTATGTTAAATTTCCTTTTCTTTGTGGCGTAGTTGCTTACCTGCATGGAGTTCGACATGAAATGTAGGAAATTTCAAGGTTGTAGAAATCAGTAGTCGGTACTCGGTCGATGGGGTCACTGACTAAGGATTAATTGGCAGTCGGGCGACTAATCGGATTTAGTCAGCTATTAGTCGGTTTTGAATTATTTAAATTCTAAATATATAAATCATTTTTACATAGATTTGTCATAGAATAGATGATTTTCGTGTTGGTACGCTTGCACGGCGAAAAGGTGGAATGGCCATTTTTTGATTTGGAGAAAAAAGAAGCTCAAAAAAGGACTGGGAGATAGTGCAGATCACTTTTCACCCCCACCCACCTTCAACAAAAGGCATATTTGGCTAGAAAGCCACGTGGGTTTTTCCCACAAGACGTCTGATGGGAGAATGGTATGCAATGCGCATGATTTGAGAGGCTCATATTTAATAAGAGCTTTCTCACGATCGTCTAAGATTCAACCAGATTTTGTTTGGCTAAACAAAGAAAGAAAATGCTGTCTCGAGTGGAAGGAAGACCTCCACTTGTCTAGTCGCCGTAGAAGACCTATGCTTGTTCTAAGCAGCTCTTCTAGGAATATGGTAGCCCGATCTTCTTTCGCAGAAGAATTTGAAGAGGAGAGAGTTCGATCGAGGGGGCCGAAAGAAACTATATAATAAAAGAAAGGCCAAATAGCGACCGCTTTGAGAGTTCAACCCCTTGTCGCTGGAACCCGTAGTTAGCTTTCGATCGGGCATGGCCGCCTCCACTCTGATATTTCCTGGCAGGGGATGCTGGTCTCCTCCTGATTCTAGGCCCTGATATCTAAGGCTTCTGTGGATCTTCCAGTAACTATAACGCGAAAAAGCTCCTTTCTTCTGCTATCTTTTTTCTATGCCCCCTTTGGATAATACACATTCCAGTTGACCAAGCCTAATTCTAATTGTTTTGTTCCGAAGCAAAGATATCTACGGGGGCCGGTTCGGCCTATTCAACTATGAATGCATAAGCAGGTAAAGAGTACATATGTTGAGCCCCTTCCGAGTAGACTAGTGTGTACCCGGGTCAGATGCATTGAGACGTGAAGGTTGTGCCGGAGGTGCCGATCACGGGAGCATCCGGGGCCCCTTAGCCCAGCGGAGCTGGAGAGGCCTGATCTGAGAAGTGCGTCTTCGGGAAGGTCCTACTGACTTCTGTGAACGCCGGGACCCGAAGAAATAATCAAACAAGACCATTCCTTGTGAGTTCATTCACGTTCGAGACTGCTTGTGCGACTAGCAAACCGCTTCTGCGACTACCATGGTCGAGACTGACTGTAAGCAGCGACCAGCTTGGACCTACTTTCCTGTCTGCGCTGCTTACTCCTTGCTTGGTCCCTTGGACCCGCGTCAGTCAATATTTCAGTGATCCTACTCTGCTTGACGAATCACGCAATGCGTAGACCACTTTGGGAGGCTATAACCAAAGCTCCAATAATCCAACCTCAAAATTGGTCCATATTTTCTATACTATCACAATGAAACAAAAGATGTAATCGACTTTAATTATAACATTAAGCATATTAGAATAAGTTTGCTTTTAATAAAAGAATCAAACTCTATGTAAAAGTCGACCGACCATGTCTAGTCGAGGTTGGCTACCCCCCCCCTGACTCGACTAGTCGGCCGACTTTTACAACAATGGGAAACTTCATGTTGACATTTGAGAGAGATCAACACTTTTTTTCGCTATAAGTTGTGTCAAAGCTATGCTTAAGATAACATACGAGTCTTATGCTATAGGTGTGGGAAGAATAACAATGGATGAAGGCCAAATGCTTTGAAGACACTTGGGGGTAATATGACAACTAAGCATAAGAAGAACCACGAGATATTGTGCACTGGCACACTGTAGGTGACAACATCGTTATGCGATAACGAAGGTGTTAGATGGACGACTTGCTTATGAGTCTATGACATAGTGTACAATATGATCTCATGACACGTGGTTTGCAAATTGCAACATGGAAATTGATTGAATCGAAATCAAGGGATAGTTTGCTAGGATTTGGATTAGATTTTTGATTATGGAAAATTGCTTTGTTCAATTCTCATGAGAATCTTAAATGATTGAGTCCGGGTGATATACTCCTATTTGCGATTGCTCTTGTACCTAAAAATAAAGGAGTGCCTCTCGATATGGACGTGGGTTCTTTAGAGAGAGAATATGTAGTTAAGAGCGGTTTCACATGGATGAGAGCAACACCTCTTCCTTTGATGACGATGTAACACCTTCTACCACAATGATTGTGAGGGGTGATTCCCCCTGGTTATTTCCCCTTATGTAAAGGGTTTCGCTGTTTAAAATAATTAGATTAAGATATATAAATCTTTATGCCAACCTGTGAGGGATATTTATTTGTGCTACAATGTTGTCGTCCAGTCCACTATTAGAAAACAAGCACGTGGAAGTATGAGAAGGGCATGACAAAGGTAGAGAGGAATTTATCAGGACATTAAAGGGGTCAAATTTGTTCAGAGGACCTTAATAAGATATAACATGATTTGTAAATTCAACGGTTATTTGCCTTGTGGAATCCCAATAAGGTGTTAGAAAAATCTCTCGTCTTATGCAACTTTGGATGGAACCCAATTGGAAGTCATCTGGTAAGACTGGATCCGCAACACCAACCGTGAGAATCCCCTCCTCTCTAGTTTAAACTCATGTTGCCACTCACTCCTTAGAGAACTCAAATCCTGATACGGAAGCACACATATGTTGTTCTTGTCTCATCAGGCCTCCACATAGTCGTCGAAGTAATGATATGTCTCGCTTAAACCCTCTGCTTGAGGTCGTGCACATGTAATCTGAGCAAGGTGCCACTCAAAGAACATTCATGACTATGGATGAAAGCCGCACACGTTGAGCGGCCACACCCATTGAGGCGATAACTTCTTTGTTCTAGACACTTGCCATCTCAAGTATCCCCTCAAGCTCCGTCACCTTCTGAAATCACATGCTAGACACATCTTTATCTCTCGTATGAAGTTGCCCAACCAGAAAGACATCTATTGATTCCACTCTCCACCGTCGTATGACCATTTGTCATAGGACATTTGAGGCGAGATGGGAGCTAACACATGTCATGATTGTTCAACTAATTAGTCTGCCACTACCATTTGAGCACCCATCGATCATCGTGTCCTGCGGATTAACCGCCTACGAAACCGTAGCGAGCTCATCAACAAGAGCTCTAATTAGTCATCAATAAGGGCTCCAATTAGTTTGGCGCCATCACCATCCATGATTGCGTGGTCGTTGCCCCAAGGGTATGGTATTTTGCTATAACGGTAGTGTTAACAAGGAAGACGACAAGACATATAAGTAAAACATCATCTAAAGGACTTTTTGTATTTTTTTCTCACTTTTTGGTCATTATAACCAAACTTAACAATTCGATTAATGGACTTTGACTACATAGGTCTACAATGTAAAATGGTGCAATATTGCATGGTTTGTGTATTTCCAAAGATTACATGGGTTGTGGTGTAATCGGTTAAGTTTCTACGGGCCTTGATGTAAAATTCCCAATTGGAATAAATAACTTTGATACTCCATTTCCTTTCTCTTTCTTCCTCCCCGCCTTACACCTCTGTACTTCTCCGATGAAATCGCAACTAATAAGCTCATTTGTCAATTTTTTCACTCACCATTCTTTTTTTGTTCATGTATTATATTTGCATTAATGGGTATCAATGCATACGTTATAATTTGACGATCTTCTCGAGTGCGAGAGTCGAGAGAAGGAAGACTAAAGGCTAAGAAAAAATTGCACACCTTTTTTGATGCTTGACTTTATGATTTCTAAATTCATAATCCAATTTCAAATAGTCGATGAGATTGATATTCAATTATTTCTTCTTAGATCGTATTGATTTGACTCCATAAGCGGAACCACCGTCCGATTGTATGTTGCCGCTAGTAACCGAACCCCGTATTTCTTCCAGAGAATCTCCTAGTTATTCAAGAGCAACTAGTTCCTACTTAGCAATTCGTGCATGCCTCTTGATTTCTCCTGTAGTTGCCGGGTCACGACGCTCCTCACCCATGCAGGGGTTTGGGCTCGAAAGAGTGTCGTCGGTAGTGGTGGTCAACTCCATTGATCATGCGATATCAACATGCACGATTTGAGCGATAACAATGACCTCTAGGGATGTAGTGCTGATAGTGGTCTTCCAAGTCTGAACTATGAGGTTGGGGTCCAACCAAGGGGTGTGCTTGAGTTGTGTGATGTTTTCGATTGGGTTGGGAGGACACATGCAACCAAATTTGAGGGCACACCTTTTACATCGGTGGATAGAACTTGAAGGCTCTGTATGTGTAGGAAATGCACATTCAACGGCTTTCGGAGCTGTTGAAGATGGTGGTAACACGAGTTCTGAAGGGGTCAATGATGGCACTAAGACTATTGTTGTTCCTTTTTTTCTTTTCTTTTTCCACGTCTTCAATTTCTTTTTGTATTCATCCGGATTCTTCAAAATACCGTAATAACATTGTAATCGAACATTTCGCTTCATGATGTTTTGTTTGAATAGATTCTTGGACTTGTGGCTTTATCACGATAACGTGCTTTCGAATATCCTCCTTTTGATCATCCACTCATACATATTTGTAAGATCGTAAAGTCATGAGAACATCTTGGTAGCCACTCCTGATTCTAATGGATGCAAATAGAATTTGAGAATGAGCGGGGGAGGCAAAATCACTTGACTAGCCTTGGGGGTTTAGAGAAGAATGAGTGAATATCTTCCTGCATTTATAATACAGATTTGAATTGTTAGCAAAAAAAGGCTTGGTTGGAAGAGGGAGCTCCCAGCGTAGGCACAATGGCTAGATCAAGTCTGCCACACATGCTTGTAGTCTAGTTTTCTTCTTTGAAGGTCTCATGATGACCCTTACAAAAAAAAGAAAAGGAAGACAACTAGGATATTGGCCTCCCACAATGGAATGCTCGGGAAAAGAGAATGCGGGCACTCTCTCCCAACTGATTAAGAGAAATCGGACTTCTTCGCTTTACAATTGACCATGGAATGACGGATTGTTGAAAAAGGAGTGGGCTAGCCTCCCAGATTGACTAAGAGGAGCCTACTTATTGAATTTTGATTTGAGTTCGAACAATTATCTAAAAAGATATAATAGACAGTTGGGACGATTCCGCATAAAATAAAGGAGAGGAAACACACTCATCATTCATTATTTAGTATACTTGTTCCTTACAAAGTATACCAGACTCTTTATATAGGAGAATGCAAATTTGTAAAGGATATAATATGTCAAAATCAATTCCCAATCTAATCTCATCAGTTGGATCTTAAATTCCTAACATGCCCTATATGCCCCTAATTTAATTAAAGCAATTATCTCTTTCTTTATTACAAGAATTAGAGATCCATAACTGAATGTCTATTTGTTTAGTAAAATGAAATAGTTGAATCCTCAATTAAGATTCTAATAATAGTTCGATACCTAATTTATGCCAAATCCTGATTTTGTATTGCATCAACATGGAGAAACTTGATTCATACCATGGTTCTTGGGGTGGTGCTATGGTATGTTTTGCTCGTACTCTCGTTTGAGTTTGTTGTGATAGATTCGTGGATGTCACTAATGTCTAATGATCAAATGACTTCCTTTTTGTATTTAGAATCCGTTGATATTTTTTTGGCTTTAAGAAAACAAATATTAATCTGTTCGTCAAAGATTATGGTTACACTAATCATCTTATTACCAAGGTAGGAAATGTCGATATCGACACCATACTGATATGGTGTGGATACGATATTTCGACCATATATCACCGAAATATCGTCCATATCGACATACTTTTGTGAACGATGGATCAAAAAAGAAGTATATATCGCCATATCGATGCCGATACCGATATATCGGCAATATATCACCGATATATCATGATATTTCGTACCCTGCTTATTACTAATACACGATACATAGTAGGTTCCACTTGTACTACTATATTGCTTGTACCGTCCTTTGAGTTGATCATGGTATTTTTGGATGATCATTGATTGACCTCTAATGATCATCCTTTTGCATTTAAATTTTAACCTCTATTGATCATTTTTTGGTTAAAAAATGACTGTTAATCTGTATATTGAGGATTGTGATTACTTGAATCATCATATCATCAATAAATACATACTTGGTTGCATGCTCTATCTTCTTTACTTTTCCATCGAAAAATGCTTGGTGGAGTAACAATTTGTGTACCACATTTCATGGCTTATGGCTTTATCTGGCTTTGGTATGTTATTTTAGCGAGGAACATGATTTTGTTGCTCAGGATATCATGGATTTCAGCTGTTCCGTGGATAGCTGTTTGATTTGCCAGCCACAAGGAATTGCTTTTATCCCAAGTCAAGGTGTTGGAATTCATGCCGATTGGTCACTGCTCTGTATTTCACCCAGTTTCAAGCAAGTGAAAGCTTGTGCTCATTCTGGCACATAGTTTGTACGCAATATCAGCAGTTGGACATGGATTCCCCCCTCCAGTACATATAATTTTGTGAGCTTGTACCCATATGCAGTGAGAGTGTGCATGGACAACAACATGTAAAGCTGGTCTTTATTGTTGGTGGTGGCAAAATTCTTTTTAATGCGCACGTGTGCTCTGACATGCAGAGTATTTTAAAGCCAAAGAGTGCATTCTAGAGATTGTTGGCCTTCCACTCTTCATTAAAAGAAAGAAGAAAATGTGCTCAAGTGCGATGCATATTTACCACATAATTATCTTCCCAACACCACAAGGTTCTATATGAAAGCACAACATTTTTACAGTAAGACCTTTGATCCCTAATACTGACGCCATTTCGCTGCTCCCAAATTGTCAAAATCGTATCACACGACTTCTCTGCTGCTCAATTGCCCAACTAATGATTTCACAGAGGCTTTGGGATGGTTAAGGATTTCATTTTGGAATGTTGCTATTGTGATTGCTGCAGAAGGCATATGTGTTGCAGTCCGGGTGGAGGTTTAGCATAAAGAGATCAAAACACGAAGGTTTAATGAGTGGGGTGGTGCTGTCAAAAGAATGGCAGGTTAGGTCATTGGGGAAAAATGTGCCTGCTCCTACTGGATTTTTGGACGAGAATCAAGTGGGATGTGAAAAGGAGCTCGTTTAACCACATGGAGGAGAAGCCAGAGTCAAGAATGTGAACTGGAGGATATGTTAGGATAAAGAAGCCAATGGAAAAAAAGGGTTAAAAAGCCAAGAAGCTAATCAAGCTTCTGTTTGAGATACTGTTTTTTCCTCACAAGTGTATGAGTAATTTTGTATAAAGTGTTGATCCGGAATGGTATGATGGTAGTGCAGTGTGCCTACCACCCAAAAGACCAGGGTTCAAATCTGCTTTTGTGGGAGTTACGTTAGGTAGTCGAAAATCATCTAAAAAATAGTTGAATCTTTCAACATGGATTTGAGCGAGAATCCATGTAGCCAACCCTACTTAAAGTGGGAGAAGGTTTCACCATTTTTTTGTTGATCCGAATCATGAGGCACACCTTTTTGGATACATTTCTCACTGAAAGACCAGCCAATCCTTAATTCTTCTCCGTTTGTAATTCTTTCACAATTCTCCACTTAGTATTAGACGCAAGCTTCCTTATGATCCACCCATCCATCACTCCTCTATCGTCGGCTCGAGGCTCTGTTGAAGGCTTATCCCACGACATTGTCCGCACTTCTTTCCCATGGCTTCCGCTGGCTGCCCAATCGTACTACCTGTCCACATATTACACCTCCCAAGCACATTCTCCCTCTCGACGTTGCATGTACCCATGGCTATTGTGCCGTTCACCTCTCTCTTAGGAGATCCTACCGCCATGATGGTTTCTAGCCTTAAACAACACGAAGCTGAAGTGCTACACATTGTACGGATCAAATCTTACACCATATGATCAAATTAGATACTCGTCCGATTTTACTGATTAAAATAAAATATGTTGGAGTCCCAAGGATATGAAGGAGGAAGCCCATGTCTACCCTCATTTGGCTAGATCTCAAAGTTATACAAGGTCAATTATCGAAAATGGTTAAGGATGTTTCTCATGATTGTTCGATGGTCAACGAGGATCATATTCTCTTCGAGTCAAAGCATGCAACCAAAACATGCAAACACACCACCTAGGAAAAGGATAATGAGATGTCTTGTTTATGAGTTATGGTTAGCATGATTAGCGGAAAATATGGATGAGCATGTATACTATGATATTGTTTCGATATTGGAATTTCTTGGCAGAGTACTTCTCTATTTGAAAGATACGATGCTTGTGTCTGAAGATGCATCTGTCATAAGCAAGATGACTACTGCCAACACATGCTGTTTAGGGTATTTCTTGTAAAGGCTTGGCACACTCATGGCTCATACATGGACCGCCATCAAGACCGTTCAATATCAGTGCGAGCGCATTTTCTTTATCAAATTGACTTTATGTTACAAAAAAAACATGGGTATCAATTACATACTGCTCGAGCAATCACCACGAACGATGATGACCAATTTGTGATAATCTTGAATGGGGACATTGAGGATTTAGTGCGCTCTTTGACTTGATATACTAGGGAATTCTTTTTATTTGACATGCTATCTTTTATTCCCAAAGGATCGTACACTAAAATACTTATGCTCATACTTCACGACAAAATGGGGTTGTTGAATGTAAACATCCACTCATTCTTGGTATTGCCCAAGTTTTATTCATCCGCAATCTTGTTCCACCTACATACTGGGAGGATGCATTCCTTACTGTTGCTTTTCTCATAAACCGTATGCTCGTCACTTCTGTTATGAGCAAGTTCCCACTGAGATTCTCTACCCACGAAAGGAAGTTTTCCTGGTTCCTTCTAAATTATTTGCGTGTGTTCGCCGTTGTTCGCATTCTTTGTACTGGTAAGGGCAAATTGGTTGCTAATGCAGTCAAATATTTGTTCGTTAGATGTGTCAGAAACCAGAAAAGATATCATTGCTATGGTTTCAACTCATATGGAACATTAATGCATACATTGCCTTCTTTGATTTGCGTCCTTTATACTTTAGGCTTCGTACCCACACGTCTCTGCCTTCTCCTGTATTAAAAACTACTCTTGTTCATGTCACAATTCCACACTTTACGTGATTCAATATTTAGAGGAGACACCCCAATCTGAGCGAATATTACCTCTCAACAAGGCATGCCCATTGAGTGATGTTTCACATACTGTCAATATTTCTCTCATCATAGATACAACATGGTTAGGGGACAACCAAGCAATTGATGCAACAGATCTCCCCATAGCTCCCATGAAGGGGACACGACAAATGTACCAAGCATCCTAGTTCGACCGTTGTTACTTTCTCATTTTGGATTGTCTTACAAACGATTTTGTTATCATAGTCATAGCATGACACTTCTTGACTCAAGAAGTCAACATGCGATGAAGGAAAATATGGCTGCTCTAATCTCTCGTGGCACATGGTTGCTAATTGATCCACTTAGTGACAATAGAGTTGTTTGATCCTGATGGGTATTCACATCAAATATAAGTCTGATGGATCGATTGCTTAGTATAAGTCTCGATTAGTCGCAAATGGGTTTACTCAGACATACTACGTTGCCTTCTTCGACAACTTCTCACCGGTTGCTGGTCTCCACAATATGGATTCTTATGTTGGTATATATACAATTTGATTGATTGCTTTATCGACTTGACGTGAAGAATGCCTTTTTATATTGGTGATCTACATGAGGTGGTATACATGAAGCAACCTGTCAGCTTCGAGGCTCAAGGGGAATATCAGAATGTCTTTTTACTATGAAAAATTATCTATGGGCTTAAACGAAACCCTCGAACTTGATTTCAGGATTTATTAAACTCTTAGAAAGAAGGAATTTTTTAGTTCATCAACATGCCATTCCTTATTTGTGTCGAAGAATGGAAAAGGAACCACAACAATGTGGTTTATGTAGAAGATATCATCCTCATTGGAGATGACTCTAAGAATTTTCTAAAGGTTAAAAAGCAACTAGCTGAACAATCTGTGTTCCATGATTTGGGGTCCTTGAGATACTTCCTTGGGATTGAAATAACTTGGTGCAAACACAACCTCGTGATATCCCTAAGAAAGTATGCTGTCGATTTACTGCACGAGACATGGATGCTTGGGTCTAAGCTTGTACATATATCAATGGATCCCAAGGCACACGTCTATGAACCATGAACGATTGAAGATGCATATCGATACAGATGGTTTGTTGGCAAGTTATTGTATTGTATCTAATTACATGCCCATACATTGCAAGTTGAGTTAGTTTATGGACTCTTCTACCTCAACACATTTTAATGCATGTGTGATGGTCTATAGATATATTAAGTCATCTCCAAGAAAGGGCCTTGTATTCTCAAAGGCTATTTTTTTGGTCTCATAGCCTATTTTGATGTAAACTACAGATGATGCATATTGGACAGAAAAACTACTACCAGGTTCAGCAATAACCTTGCAGGGAACTTGGAAACTGTGATGCCCGCTCCTGCTAGGACCCAGAATACCCGTTTACACATCACCCGTAGTATTATTATGTTCGCTAAAGATTGCATTAGAGTACTGAAAATTAAGGGAAATTTTTTTTCTGCATTTACGAATGACATTCACAAATTAATCAATAAACCACAGAACTACAACATGTCACAATTATATTGCATAAATTTCCATAGCAGTTAACGTGTAACAACAGAATTGCATTATGTACATGCATCCCAATTGTATCAGAAGAGAAATAAAAGCATTTATAATATCCTTGAACAAAATTATAACATACATACCTGATATGTTTTGCTTCAGAAACTGACGTTCAACTCTCCCAATACCACGGTGCAGGTATTTTTCCTGCAATCCATACAATAGAGAGAAAAGAACATCAATAAATGTTGAATAAATCTTATTAATTAGAAGTAACATGAAATTTTAGTGGCTCCAAAAGAAAGCAAGTAAATAGACAATTAACTTTAATGAGCTGTTGGCAATGAAACAAGTTTTCTAGTTATTCAACAAATGAATTTCCCGACTTAGTTACCCTACCTTAATTTCCCAATATTTATCATTTTTATACATAGATTATATGATCCATATTTAAACTGTCACCTTTTAATTAATAATAAATCATGTTTAATGGATCTTGGAGATGTGGATGTTGAGTCTTTGTTCTTGGTCTTTATCTAATCTCTCAGATTTAGTAGATAATATGAGATTTTGATTTGAGTGTGACCTCATATTATGATTCAAAGGTGTGACTCCAGTAGTAAACTGTATATGATTTCCGTTCTTCTCCATCAATTTCAAGTTTCAATGACTTATGCAATGCCTATCATGATTGAGATGATTCAGATATCTTGAGTATTTAATGATTGACATGGTCGAGATGATTACTGTCTCTTCTGATGATTATGAGTCATGTGGATAGACCATAATAAGTGTAGATGATGAGTCTGATGTTTTGATTCTTTTCTTGCTGAATTTCTCAAGCATAGTGGATAGTCTGTGGTCTTGGTCTAGGTAAGACCTCACACTATGACTCTAAGGCGGTAAGGAAGCCTTAGGGTTGGGTGCCTCCGTAGGCATGCGGTGGAGTAAAATGCATCCTAACTAAGTTCCCAACACGTCCACTAGGTATATCTAACAACTGTAGTAGTAGTTTGAAGTCTGATAAGGATGATTTTCATGATATGGCCTTTTCTCTTTGTCAAGAATTACTGGTGGAACAGTAACTAGCTCAATGGAAACTGAGCTCAAGTACAACCAACTCAACTGTAATTCATCTCAACTTTAGCCAAACTCATTTGTGACTCAATCCAATCTCAAATGTAACTCCTTCAAATTCAACTGTAATTGATTCAGATGTAGCCATAGAGGATTCAGATGTATACACGGATGATTCGGATGTAGCATTGCCAAATCTGTTGGCAAAAAGTAAACAAAACTCAAGCGGTGAGGTAGCCTACAAAGGCTCTTCCATCTTGCCATCTCATTGGAAGTGCGGTCCAATAGAGGGATAGGTCTACTCCAAAACTACGCCACTGAGACGGGTGAGAGAGACTCTCCGGAAAAGTCACTCTAAAAGAAAACTGGCCCGACCGGTACGGGCTAACGAGCTCGAAAAACTAAAACCAAGGGCCCTCCAGCCTAGGTACCCTAAAGAACAAGGGTCAGCGGAACTGGTTTTTAAAAGAAAACCTGTGGATCCCAGAGAGGCGTAACAACTGCGAGCGCTCGCGAAAAAACCCGAGAAAAAGACTAGGATCCTAGACCGGCGCACTAAGCGGTCGCTGCCCTAACTGGACTTCCTATCTCCCGCCCAGCTGAGGGTCACCGCACCCTCGCACAATCAGGTGTAAATGTCACCGTGACTGACACTCTTAATTATCAGTCATCAATGACTTGATCCCTCATTCTTTCTTAATCCTTTATGTGGTTGATTGTACAGATCTCGGTCTTTTTGATCAACGATCTTATTGATATAACTGATTCATCATTGATTTCACTTATTCATCTACCCCCTCATTTCTCAACCTCTTCAATGGTTGACTTTACAGATCTAGGTATTTTGTCACTACCTATCTTTGGTGATATGTATAAATAGTAGTGTATACCTAAAAGATTAATTTACAAAGATGATCGGTCTTTTTGGTCACATGTTATCATTTCTAAAATTATAAGATTATCATCTATGCTTTGGATATGGATCTAGCTAGTCTTTATCATTTTATTTTTTATATGGTACCTATAGAAGAATCATGTCTTAATTGTACCAGTTCCAGTTGAGACATCAAAGGAATGTTTTCTGACTATTTGCCATAACATCCTATATATAATAGATCGTATGAATAGTAGGCCATACATAGTGATCAATTGATTGATGATTTCTTATTCGTAAAGATCTTGAGAGTTGACTTTGAGAGAAGAGTTTTAATATTTTAAAAGATGAATTCTCAGAAGATCATCATATTTGCTCATATATAAGTAAGAAATTAAATCCGATCAATGTTTGTACATGTGAAATTAATCAGTGGCATAAAGGAGATTGCTTATGATGAATAAGCCCTCTTATTCGAGCAATGTCTCATAGGCAGATAGAAGTCGATCATAATAAGGCCATCCATAGTCTTTTATAAAAAAATATGGCAGCATGGTCATATGTTGCAAGGCTTACAATGTTCATATGTGAAGCAAGAGTTTCACTAATTGAACAATCCTCAGCAGATTTTGATTTCGAGGAATTGTAGCCAATGGACATATGCATCTAATTTCGAACTTCTATCCAAAAATCTGTTCAGAAGGTATCACTCCCCCAACCTAGTTTACACAAAGTTACAATGGTATAGATAAAAGTGATTACGATTTCTACAGGTGGTGGGAATGTGAACTTTCAATAGTGCAGCATAATCATAATTCATGAACAATCCAAATCTAGCCCTCCATCAAACATTGCTCAAGATGTTTCTTTACCTCAGTTGGTTTTCCTATGTGAAGGGGTGAGATCATGTGTTCACCATTGTATCTCTAATTATTACGAGTAATGACTTATCTGGTTCCGAATGCAATCTATTGATGTATCATTAACTATATTGATTCTAAGAGATTATATTGATATATTACAAAACTCTAACTGAGGTCAGGTCATGAATGATAAGAAGAATGCTCCTCTAACCTCATGCCCTTTATTTAGAATGTCACTCTTGTTTCCTGTTGGTGGTTATTTCCTATAAAGCATACACTTGATGGTAAGGTTGATTAGCTTAAAGAGAGGCTTTCAGTAAAAGAATTCTCTTATACGAATGAAGTTGATTACATCAAAGCCTTTTCTCTAGTAACCAATATGAAGTCCAGGTGCACCAAAAGTTGGCTTATTTGTGAGTTTGATATGACCAATACTTTCTTATAAGATAATTTCAGTTAGGAGGTTTTTATGTTCCAACCCCAGATACCTATAGACTTTTGTAATAAATATTTTATAGGCTAAGTCATGCATGGAAGGCAGCAAGAGGAGGGAGAAAGATTATACCTTTGATCTTCTAAGTTTGGAGGGATTTTGTGGCTTTATCTAACATACAATAATAGGTAAAATACCTGATGGACAACAACATAAAAAAACTGAATTAGAACCTCCAACATTGACTTTAAAGAAATTAAAGTGCATAGAGATATGTACCTTTGAATATCTCCACTTTGGAGTTCCAAACTTGCTTGCAACATCCTTTTCTTGATAGGAGCTTCAGTTCATTCGGATCCGGATGTTACAGAAACTTGGTGGGGCAAGAAACAAGCAGTTGTCTCATGCTCAAATGATGAGAGTGAATACAAAGACATGGCTCGTTGATCAACAAAACTAGCATGGATTTGATCCGCACTCATTGATCTTCATATAACTCTTACCGACAATATGGAGCTCAAGTGTGGTAATTGAGCAAGAAAGCGTATAGACCACAATCCTATGTTCATAAACGTACTAAAGACGTGAAAGTGGGCCTTTATGCCATAAACATGATATAAAGAGGGTTGCTAAATGATGTAACAAGCTGGCATTATTGAAGGGAGTGTTGAGTGTTATGTTATGTTCCACCCATTTAGAGCATACTAATCTTTTGTTTGGACTAGTGTGATGCCTCTCTATGTAACCCTAATTCTGGGCCTCCACCTACACATGGAGTCCTAGGGTAGCATAATGCAATCAAGTCATTCTCTCGCAATTCTCCACTATAGCACAACTTCTAGCTAGTAGGAGCGAATTGGTTTTACAAAATGCAATATATGTAGGAGCAGATCGATCATAAAAAGATGTATTATGTGCAAACCATGCAGTTAGGTTTTATTAAGAGTAGATCATTGATGGATATCATTATGATTACTTGGAAGATTGCCCCTTGCTCAAAGTAATAGGCAAAGGACCATTACCCAATTATTGTCTTGTGACGGCAAAACTTCTGGCTAATAGGAGTGAATCGATCTGGATCATTGATGGATATCGCACTGAATACTTGGAAGATTGCCACTCAATCAAAGACGAAACATGAATGAGCCATAACGCCAAAAGAAGACATATCATAGTGTAAAGTTGATCTTCCCGTTGTAGCAAAATATCCCCATCGATATCGTATTGGTCCTCCCGGAAAAGTATATATTTGGGATATGTCGAAATATATCGACAATATCTGTGGAAGTCTCAGAAATGGCTCAAGGAAGCCATTTTTTTTACAAATTAAGATCATCCTAGTTTTAAAAACAATAAGCAACATATGAATACACATGTATGTACAAGAATGAGATCTATTTAGCACACCGATACACATTATATCACACATATCATTGCTGTCAATGTTAACTATTGACTGCTGAATAATATTAGAAAGGAAACAAAATTCAAACAATGACAACTTTGGTACATCAAGAAGTTGTATTTAGCATATTCAGTTTACATCACATCACATATTATATATAAACAAATGCCGAGTTATATCAGAAATCAAACGAATAAGCTATTGAGCACTGTAACATGTATTTATGCAGACATTTCTTGATCAACTCTAGAATTGTTTCATCTCCATCGAAAAAAGGAGGCAAAGCCCCTCATTCAAAATGGGATTATCGTTGCAGGATTAGCGACACCGGGGGTTTCTAAGAGGAGCAGGTGCGCTCCCCCTACGTCGAGGGTGTGGGGGCAGCCCCCCTCCCCTTGGGTCGAAAGAAAAAATCATTATGTATTTTTTAATATCTTTTCAACATGGATTTAAGCAAACATACATATTTCGTTGGGGCGTTCCTTACTTGCGACGCGTTGCATCGCCCGAATGCAATGAAAAATTGGCAAGGGCCGCTACATCACAGCCTGGATGTAGTTCAAAATTTGCAAGGGTTCTCGGATGAGGAACGCATGCGGGTAGTTAAGCTAGTTCCGCTGCATCACCGCCCGGATGCAGTCCAAAATTTACAAGGGTTTTCGCATAATGGACGCATGCGAGTAAAGAGGTTAGTCCAAAAGAGATTGCAACGAAAGTTGCGGATTGGTAGTTGGAATATTGGCACTTTGACTGGAAAATCGATGGAGATAGTGGATACGATGGAAAGAAGGAATATTCATATAATATGTCTTCAAGAGACTAAATGGGTTGGAGAGAAAGCAAGAGAGATCGAGAAGACATGCTTTAAACTTTGGTATTCAGGTAAAGATAACGGTAGAAACGGTGTTGGAGTGGTTGTTCATAAGGATTTGAAGGATTGTGTGGTTGAGGTGCAAAGATTCGGGGATCGGATTATTTTACTAAAATTGGTGCTTGAAGAAGAAATTTTGAATATAATCTCAGTTTATGCACCGCGAATTGGTTTAGATGAAAGGACTAAAAAGCTTTTTGGGAGGATCTAGATAAGATTTTACAAGGAATCCCACAAAGAGAGATGATTTGCATAGGTGGAGATTTTAATGGACATGTGGGAAAAGATGCTTCAGGGTATGCTAGTGTTCGTGGAGGACACGATTTTGGGGATAGAAATGAAGATGGAAAAGTCATTCTGGATTTTGTAACGGCATATGATCTTTTCATAGCAAACACTCTCTTCAAGAAGAGGGGAGAGCATTTAATTACTTATAAGAGTGGGCCAACGAGAACACATATAGATTACTTTGCGTTGAGGAGAAGAGATCGGTTATGTTGTAAAGACTGCAAAGTAATCCCAGGAGAGAGCGTGACAACCCGACATCGCTTGTTAGTCTTGGATGTATAGATAAAAGGGATGGTAAAGAAAAGGAGGGTTCCTAAGATCACTAGAACTAGATGGTGGAATCTTCCACTGAAGCAATCGAGCTTCAGGGAGAAGGTTTTAGAAGATTTATCTTGGGATTGTAGTGGAAGCGCAAACGAGATGCGGGAGGCAGTAGCATCTTGTATCCGAAAGGTAGCCAAAGAGATGCTAGGCGAGTCAAAGGGAGGAGCCCCAGGTCAAAAGGAAGCTTGGTGGTGGAGTGAAGGGGTGCAAGAGAAGCTAAAAATTAAAAGAGCATGCTTTAAAGCTATGTCTAAGGATAGAACAGAGGAAACTGTCACAAACTACAAAATAGCAAAGAAGGAAGCAAAGAAAGCTGTAAGCGAGGCTAAGTCGAAAGCTTATGAAGTTTTGTATAAAAATCTCGACTCTAAGGAGGGCCAGAAGGATATATTTAGGTTGACCAAAGTAATAGAAAGAAAGACCAAAGACCTTTCTCAAGTGATATGCATTAAGGACGAGGAAGGTCACGTGCTTGTTACTCAGAAGGATATAGAGACTAGATGGGAGCAATACTTCCATAAACTTTTCATTGGGGAAGGAAATAGAGAGATCACTTTGGGTGATCTAGCTAGTAGTGAAAGTTACTTGAATCGTGCAAGCTATAGATGGATACAAAGAAAGGAAGTAGAGGAGGTTTTGAAGGTTATGAGATCTGGGAAAGGTGTAGGACCGGATGACATCCCTGTAGAAGTATGGAAAGTTTTAGGTGAGCGCGGTTTGACTTGGCTTACGATTCTATTCAATGTTATTTGGCGAAGCAAGAAAATGCCTGGAGATTGGAGGAGTATCGTGGTACCTCTTTATAAGAATAAAGGAGACATTCAAAATTGTTCAAATTATAGAGGTATCAAGCTGACGAGTCACACTATGAAAATTTGGGAGCGTCTGATCGAGAGAAGGTTGAGGCAAGTTTCCAACGTCAAAGAAAATCAATTCGGATTCATGCCAGGTCGCTCAACTATTGAAGCCATCCATTTGCTGAGGAGAACAATGGAGATTTATAGAGCTAAAAGGAAGAACTCCATATGATCTTTATTGATTTGAAGAAGGCTTATGATTCTGTCCCACGAGAGATATTGTGGAGAGTTTTGGAGAAGAGACAAGTGCCTGTCCTATACATTAACCTCATAAAGGACATGTATGATAGGGCTTTATCTTGTGTTGGGATGACTGGCTATTTTGACATCAACACTGGTTTACATCAAGGTTCAGCTTTGAGTCCATTTCTTTTTACTTTGATTACGGACGAGTTGACAAGTCACATTCATGATGAGTTACCTTGGTGTATGTTATTTGCTGATGATATTGTGTTGATTGACGAGACTAGAGATGGAGTAAATGAGAAGCTTGAGGTCTGGAGACATGAGTTAGAGAGTAAAGGATTTCGTATAAGTAGGGCTAAGACAGAATATATGGAGTGCACCTTTGATGGAAGCAATGATGAAGGAATTAAGGTGAAGATTGGTGATGATTACATTCAGAAGAGAGATTCTTTTAGATACATGGGATCTATTTTGCAACATGATGGGGAAATTGATGGAGATGTTACTAATAGAATAAATGCAGGTTGGCTAAAGTGGAGAGGAGCCTCTGCTGTTCTCTGTGATAAGAAAATTCCTTTAAAAATTAAAGGAAAGTTTTACAAAGCAGCCGTGAGACTTGCTATGCTCTATGGATCTGAATGTTGGCCTGTGAACCATAGACATGTGTAGAGAATGGCTGTAGCAGAAATGAAAATGCTAAGGTGGATGTGTGGGCACACACATAAAGATCGGATTCGGAATGATGAAATCAGAAAGAAAGTTGGTGTTGCTCCGATCGAGGATAAGATGCGAGAAAACCGCTTAAGATGGTTTGGTCATTTGCAAAGAAGATCAACTGATGCACCAGTTAGGAGATGTGAGTGTTGGGACGTTGAGCCGGCTAAGATGGGGGGGGGACGGCCCCAGAAGTGTTGGAAAGAGACCATACGAAGGGATCTTTGTTTTGTGGATATAAGCCCGGGATTGACCCAAGATAGATCTGAATGGAGGCGAAGAATCCATGTAGCCGACCCTACTTAATTGTGAGAAAAGGCTTTGTTGTTGTTGTTGTAGTTGTAGTTGGTACATGGGCAAAATCTCAAACAAACAGAAAGAAAATTTAAAAATATGTGATATTGAACAAATTGAAAGAAAATTTTAAAAAAACAGTCTATATTGATCGGCATCCCGGGAATTTTGTGCTGCAATCCTCAATTTTTGACCGATATGAGCTGAATTACCGATATCTCGTGAGATATCGAGCAATATCCTGGAAATTGATATATAACCAATTATCAAAGCCTCCCCTCTAGCGATATCGATATATTGTCGATATATTGCGATATCTCGAGCCATTTGTTGTAGTATATTATCAAACTTGCGTTGATGCGTTCGATGCATGGTTTCAATTGTGATCTTTGATGCGCATTTAATGCATAGTTTCAATTGTTTGCCTTTGTTACATAGTTTTTTGCGACATTTATGTGAGTCTTGATTATTGATTGTTTATCCTTCTCATATTTTAGTTTTTTCCTCCTTTTGATAATATTTTTTGAAAAGCTAAATGATGACTAACTAATTTGTCGCCCAAAAATTAATGAGATTTTTTTGAGCACATACCTATATGACGGAGACTCGTTTTCTTTAAAAAAAAATATTAATGAGATTTTTCCACTTGTACATGTTCGAGTTTTTTCAGTAACACTTATGACATATATCCGAACTTTTTTTGCAATTAAGTTGTTTCCTTATATTCTTACAAAATTCACAATATTGCCCTTCTGTTATGTAATATAGGATTACACATGTAATACTAGGAGATCACTGTGGATGTATAAGAATATAATTGCAAAAAAGTTTGGGAAGTAAGTGTTATCAGAAATACACGGAAGTGCACATATGTAAAAATCTCAAAATTGAAGAAAGATACAATTACAACGTTGAAATACAACTCCCACAACAAATGTAAATCCTTCACGACGCATGTAAACATTGCAAAGCCCTTGCATGGAGCACCCCGTGAGATGGGTTGATTCCTGTTTTACAATATTGATTCCCTCCCCTAGAAATAAGTTTTTAACGGTTGTCAAAGGTGGAAGCATCCGGCTATATTTCCTGTGAAGCATTTACAAAATGAATGAGCTAATTTTTTTATCATGTTAATGCATTTTCCCTTAATTTTAAATATTCACGGGATACATCATTACTTTTTTACTGATTATCATCTAATGACAATCTTCTCTTTTCGAACAAAAAAATGTGGCAGAACCTTGTCTTGATATGTTAATACAAGTATCGTTCGTACAAATGCTGGTAGCTTATAATTTTATTATTTTTCTTTGAGAAACTTTTTTAATATGTGTGGCTATTTTATTTGGTAGTTCCTCAAAGGCTGTTGAAATTTTGGAAGCTTATGAAGGTACTCTTGAAGATGACTACCCACCAGAAAGTGAACGATGTGAACATGGGGAGATGCTCTTATACAAGGTAAATATGATCCACATGTCCTTGAAATGCACGTCGTGGCCTCCGTGTTTGGAGGCCAGTCAAGTTATCTTAGTGTTCCAAATCAAAATTTTCTAAGCAGAAATAATTTATCGACAAAATATCATTTGAAGAGAAACATGTTACTATCCTTCTTAGGATAGATTACAGAATCCAATTTACGCAAGTTTTTGATTGCTACATGTTAGATTTACTCTGATAGGTAAACTGCCAACACACATACCATGAAAATATTGAAAATGATAAAGAATTGATTTGTGCCAAAGTCAACAATTATCCATTAAGTGCATCCATACTTCAGCTTTTCAACGTTTTTTCTGGCATTGCTATGTATTTTCCGGTACATTGTCATTAATATTATCCTGAAAGTGCTCTTTTTTTGCACAATTCGTGGCACAACAAGCATTTTCCCGGAGGACGCTAATGGTTTTAGCGTAAAACAACTAACGCTATTGCATTACAATTACATTTTTACTGCAATTTCACTATAGAAAATATTCCCTCTGAAGCTGGGAAAAGGAGAACGGTGTTGTAGAAAAATGTGCTGGCACTTGCATCGTGCTTATGTAAATCGTAGATGTTACACTTGTAATGTATATCATTGAGTAAAATGAGTTTTTTGGTGTCCACCTACGAAGGGTGGCCCACCCTTTTTCATTTAAAAATAAACACCCCATTAGATCAGATGGACATGACAACCATTTGGATCCCACATTTACATGCATCCAGTTACATCAATAATATAACTTGCTAGAAATTACTTTAACCATGTTTGGATGATTTACATACATCATCGTCATTCGGAAAATTGCCAATCGAGTTATTTATCTAACTCACAGCATTCATGTTTTGATTTATCTGGTTTTTTTTGCAGATTTCCTTACTCGAAGAATGTGGTTTTCTTGACCGTGCCCTTAGAGAGTTGTACAAGAAAGAAGTGAAAATTGTAAGTGCAAGTTAATGTAAGAATGTTCCGTGCATAATAAGTTTAATAGCAAATTCACGTATATATTGGTGTGGCCCCAAAACAAGTTCTTTTATTTTCACATTTGTTTCCAGGTTGATAAGTTGGCTCTGAAGGAGCAAGAGGTTTCTTTATTACTGAAACTTGGTCGTCTTGAAGAAGGAGAGAAGATATACAGATCCCTACTTCATATGAACCCTGATAATTACAAGTAATTTTTTTAGTTCTTCTAAACATCACTGTTTTCTACAGTTTGCTATTCTATTAAGGTAGGTAGAATGTTTCTTGTTTTCATTCACATGGTCCTCAATCTTTCCTCTCATTTTGACCAATTTCTGCTATATGTACATTGATCATGTTTTTTGTTTGCTTGGAAACTTAATCTGGCTTTGAATAGGTTTGATTGCAGTAGTGCATTACTGGAATACGTTGATAGATACACAATTATCTTAAATTCTTTTCGTGGCGTTGAAAACAACTCTTGTCAGAATAAATTATATTTTCGATATGATTATATATTGTAAGTTATAGAATCTGACCCACCCAATATATGCCTAGTAGGATGCATGATATCTGTCAACATTTGCATAATTTAACATCTACTTGGAACTCCAAAGTAGACAGCACTTAATTTAAATGTTCACTGCTAATGAAAGTAAAAGCACTCTGCTTTACCCGTGTAATTTGATGTATGCTTGCTTAATTTTCTGCACAAGCATGGTCATAAGGCTGGTTTAGCAATGGCCTACTGGGTAACGGCTAAAGTGGGCTGGAGTTGATTGAGTCGCACAATTTATTATTAAATCACAATGTCTACATCAATTTTGAAAAAACACAAAGTCTACGTATTTTCCTTATGTTCAGGAGCTCTTGATAATGTTAATTGTAATATTTGTTATTTTTTTAAGGAGAAAATTGATTTAGATTTTTTCTTATTTTTACAAAGAAAGGAAGTAGATAATGCTTTGAAGGTTATGAGACATGGGAAATGTGTAGGATCGGATGACATCCTTATAGAAGTACGGAGAGTTTTAGGTGAG
Organism: Ottelia alismoides; assembly: GCA_037367405.1. NCBI lineage: Eukaryota > Viridiplantae > Streptophyta > Magnoliopsida > Alismatales > Hydrocharitaceae > Ottelia > Ottelia alismoides. The sequence goes on along the minus strand of JAZKJV010006309.1, from coordinate 747,689 downwards.
TGCGGTTTGACTTGGCTTACGAATTTACTCAATGTTATTTGGCGAAGCAAGAAAATGCCTGAAGATTGACGGAGAAGTACCGTGGTGCCTCTTTATAAGAACAAAGGAGACGTTCAAAATTGTTCAAATTACAGAGGTATGAAAATTTGGGAACGTGTGATTGAAAGAAGGTTGAGGCAAGTTTCTAAAGTAAAAGAAAATCAGTTCGAATTCATGCCGGGTCGCTCAACTATTAAAGCCATCCATTTGCTGAGGAGAACAATGGAGATTTATAGAGCTAAAAGGAAGAACCTCTATGATTCTGTCCCACTGGAGATATTGTGTAGAGTTTTGGAGAAGAGACAAGTACCTGTCCTATACATTAACCTCATATGTATGATAGGACTTTATCTTGTGTAAGGATCCAGTCTGGGAAGATTGACTATTTTGACATCAACATTGGTTTACATCAAGGTTCAACTTTGAGTCCATTTCTTTTTACTTTGACTATGGACGAGTTGACAAGTCACATCCAGGATGAGATTTTTTGATGTATGTTATTTGCTGATAATATTGTGTTGATTGATGGGAGTAGAGATGGAGTGAATGGGAAGCTTGAGGTTTGGAGACATGCATTGGAGACTAAAGGATTTCGTATAAGTAGGGCTAACACCGAATATATGGAGTGCACCTTTGATGGCAACAACGATGAAGGAATCGAGGTGAAGATTGGTGATGATAACATTCGGAAGAGAGATTCTTTTAGATACGTGGGATCTATTTTGCAACATGATGGGGAAATTGATGGAGATGTTATTAATAGAATAAATGCATGCTGACTAAAGTGAAGAGAAGCCTCTGTTGTTCTCTGTGACAAGGAAATTCCATTAAAAATCAAAGGAAAGTTACAAAACAGCTGTGAGACCTGCTATGCTATATGAATCTGAATGTTGGCCTGTGAACCATAAACATGTCCAGAGAATGGCAATAGCAGAAATGAAAATGCTAAGGTGGATGTGTGGACACACACGTAAAGATTAGATCCGGAATGATGCAATCGGAAATAAAGTTGGTGTAGCTCCGATCGAGGATAAGAAGCAGGAAAACCACTTAAGATGGTTTGATCTTTTGCAAGGAAAGTCATCTGATGCAACAGTTAGGAGATGCTAGTTTTGGGATGTTGAGCCGGCTAAGAGAGGGTGAGGACGTCCCAAGAAGTGTTGGAATGAGACTATAAGAAGGGATCTTAGTTTTTTTGGATATAAGCCCGGGATTGACCCAAGATAGATCTGAACGGAGGCATAGAATCCATGTAGCCGACCCTACTTAATTATGGGAGAAGGCTTTGTTGTTGTCTTATGTTTAGGATCTGTAGAGTTCTCGTGTAGAGTTCTCGCTTCTCTCTTCTTCCATATATTTAGCCTCTTTCCTAGAGTTTTCTTTCCATATTATTAAAATGTCTGTTTCCTTTTTTTATTATATGCTAAGTATACATGGATTTTTTTTGTTAGAAGAGAGAAGCTATTTTGATTTCCACGAAGAATCTCTCTTGCTCTCCTCGATGTACACATGTGATCTGAATAAATATGTGATGTTTGTACTGTGTCTTATTAATGAATAATCAATAAATATGTGATGTTTGTACTGTGTATTATTAATGAATAATCAATCATTTTATGATCAAAAATAGTTATTTTTGTGCTTTTCTTTTCTCCCCTTATTTATATCTATTTATTGGTTAGTCAACCAAGTCAGTACTGAATTGGTACATGGGTTAGATTTTATGTCACTGTTCTGGTGGTAGTGCAACGTGCCTACCACCCAAAAGACCAGATTTCAAATCCTTCCTTGTGAGGGTTGCATTAGGTAGCCGGCAACTAATATAAAAAATAGTCAGCTCTTTCAACATGGATTTGAATAAAAATCCATTTAGCTGACCGTACTTACATGGGAGAAAGGTTTCGACTTTTATATATATATGTACATATTTACAACCTTATTCACTTTCTTAAGTGTTTTATCTCTTTCGATTCTTTTTGTGGTATTTTTGAATGTTTATTTCATGTATTTAATTGTGAATGTTATATTTACTAGAGTTTGATATTAATCAATATTTACTTGTATTTGATAGAGGTGTTAGCATGTATTTAAAAGAGGTGTTAGCATAAAATGCAGGAATAAGGTCGATGAGTCCCAGATTTGTCAACACCGTGCATACATCATAATTTATGTATTGATTACTTTACCAAAATCAAGTCAAACCTCTAAAATCTATCATTTAGGGATGCAATACACACCAACATGATAATAAACTCAGATTACTACGGATAATGTTATACTCTAATAAAAAAATCTAAACCCCAAAATCATTTACTTTTTCTTATTGAGCGTCAAAAGATGAATAAAAAAGGCAGGTCAAAATACCATAAAGAGGAAGCAGGGCCCACCAACTTATCTGTTTAACAGTGATAGCGAGGATACTTGTGTTTTCGCCAGGTCCTCGCCATCAATTTAGTCACGCACAATCGCTAATTCAAGTGGGCGAGGCCTGGGTGAGCACGATGCTGTCATTTGCACTTTTTCTTGTAGTAAAATTACATTAGATGCATATTTTCATGCACTTCATCATATTCAAAAACCATTAAGATATATTGTATCTAGTTCAAAAATCCAAAAAGTATTAGAGAACTTGTAATATATCATAAAAAATAACATAGATTCGAACTCCAAAATAAAGGGTGTTTTGGGAAGCTTGCAAAGAATATTAGAGAACTTGTAATATATCATAAAAAACAACATAGATTCAAACTCCAAAACAAACGGTGTTTTGGGAAGCTTGAGACATACTTTTTGGAAAAGAATAACTTCTGATTTTATCCCTTGGAGTCAAAATCCATTTTCCCAAAGTATCCTTCCACTACTTGTATTTTCATTTCAATTTGTATTTTGAGTTCTTTTTTTATTGCCTAGTTTCTCTACTTTGAAAAAACCCAAAATATTTACAAAATATAAGAATTCTAAATCTTTCTTTATTTATTATTTTACGATTTTTAAACCATAAAAAATATAATCTCCTATATATGTTCATCTCCCTTTGTACATAAGGCTATTAATATTAATACAATTTTATTATTATACTTTAACTTAAATTTAAATTTTAAAAATTTGACAAATAAAAATAATTTATATTTAAAAATCAACAAAAATAAAAAAAAAACATCAAAATCACAAAACACACATGCTTGTATGTGCATAAGTGATACTTATACTTTGAACATGATTCTCCTACTAGAGCCAGTGTTCGTCCTTGATTTTGATTGTGAGGCGTTTATAATGGAGAATCTAATTGTATCCAGGGGATGTGTCGTGTGTATTAGCAATCAGATCTCAATTAGTCAGCGGGAGTATATCTAGTGTTAACTAGACAAGCCCCGAGTTAACTCACGGAGGTAGGTAGCAATCATGTACAAATGTGTGTCCTAAGTCAAATGTACTCAACCATTTGTATAGTTCAAGTATGTATTTCAATTATTACCAGTTTTTGGTATTTTTTGATCGAAAGAAGGTTGAGATAAGTTTCCAAAATAAAAGAAAATCAAATCGGATTCATGTCAGGTCGTTCCACTGTTGAAGCCATCCATTTGCTGAGGAGAACAATGTAGATTTACAGAGGAAGAACCTCCATATAATTTTTATTGATTTGAAGAAGGCTTATGATTTTGTCACACGAGAGATATTGCGGAGGGTTTTGGAGAAGAGACAAGTACATGTCCTATACATTATTCTCTTAAAAGATATATATGATAGGGCTTCATCTTGTGTTAGAATACAATTTGGAAAGATTGACTATTTTGACATCAACATTGGTCTGCATCAAGGTTTGGTTTGAGTCCATTCCTTTTACTTTGATTATGGATGACTAGACAAGTCACATTCAGGATGAGATACAATGGTGTATGTTATTCGTTAATGATATTGTATTGATTGATGAGACTAGAGACGGAGTAAATGAGAAGCTTGAGGTCTGGAGACATGCATTGGAGACTAAAGAATTTCGTATAAGTTGGGCTAAGACTGAATATATGGAGTGCACTTTTAATGAAAGCAACGATAAAGGAATCAATGTAAAGATTAGTATTGATAACATTCAGAAGAGAGGTTCTTTTAGATACTTGGGATCTATTTTGCAACATGATGGGGAAATCGATGGAGATGTTACTAACAAAATAAATGCAGGTTGGCTAAAGTAGAGAGGAGCCTGTATTGTTCTCTGTGATAAGAAAATTCCTTTGAAAATCAAAGGAAAGTTTAACAAAGCAGCCATGAGACCTGTTAATCTGTTATGCTCTATGGATCTGAATGTTGGCCTGTGAACCATAGACATATGAAGAGAATGTCAGTAGCAGAAATGAAAATGCTAAGGTGGATGCGTGGACACACACACACACACGTAAAGATCGGATTCAAAATGATGCAATCAGAAGGAAAGTTGGTGTAGCTCTGATCGAGGATAAGATGCGAAAAAATCTCTTGAGGTGGTTTGGCCATTTGCAAAGGAGGTTAGCTGTTGCACCAGTGAGGTGATGTAAATTTTGGGATGTTGAGCTGGCTAAGAGAAGGCGAGGAAGGCCCAAGAAGTATTGGAATGCGACTATACGAAGGAATCATAGTTTTTTGGATCTAAGCCCGAGAATGACCCAAGATAGATCTGAATGGAGGCAAAGAATCTATGTGGCCTACCCTACGTAATGTGTGGAAAGGCTTTGTTGTTGTAATTAATTTTTTAGTAATAAAGAAAAGAAAAAAAGAAATGATTTACTTAATACATATAAATGGAAAAGGTGGTAGTGTATTGTGTCTACCACCCAAAAGCAAGGATTTAAATATTGATATCGGACTTTATATCGGTACCACGCCAGTAAAAAATTTCGGCTATATGTTGGCAATATGTTGCCTAAATATTCGCACATATTGACGACCATTTGTGAAGGAAAGTCCGTTTCAGGGGTATATATCGCCATATCGCACGATGCATCCCATGTCGATACCGATATATCGACGATATATCGCGATCTCGAACTTTGCTCAAAAGACCAAGATTCAAATCCCTCCTTGTGGGTGTTGTGTTAGGTAGTCTACAACCATCGTAAAAAATAGCCGAATCTTTTAGCATGGATTTGAGTAAGAATCCACTTAGCTGACCCTACTTAAAGTGGGAAAAGACTTTTCCATATAAAGGAAAAAGGTTTTAATATATAAAATACGTAGCAATAATATTTTTTTTTGAGAATGTAAAGGGTGAGTCCCCAAGTTGGGGCTACCTCAAGCTTTCATTAAAGCACGCGATAGACGTTACAATGTGCCAAGATTCAAAAAATAAATGACGCAAACACCAAGACCTTCTAAGATCTGTTTGCTAACAATCTTCTAAAATGACTCAATACGTTCTCAGGATTGAATCATTGCCCCTGAAGATGTTTTCCTTCCGCACATACCATATTGACCAAAGGAGCAGGTACGCCGTTGAGACATCCTCCTGAGAATTGCCGCCAACCACTCTAATTGATGTCCAAAAGTTCTCTGCGCTGTTCACATTAAGCCATCGAATTCTTGCCTCCTCCCATATTTGAGCCGAAGTCCTGCACCCAACGAAAATATTTTCCAAGTCCTCCTCTTACTCATTACATCTCGAGCATAAGATATCATCCATATTGAGAATGTAGGCACGCCTTTTCTTTGTCATAATATGTCCATGCCTTGTAAGCACATGGAAAAATTTGATTTTTTGTTGGATCTTTGATTTCCAAAAAATTGTGAAGTCCCGATCATGTTCCGTCTGGTTTTCAATATCTCCATGCACGAGGAGATTGTATGCCTTCTTAACCGTGAACTTACCGCTTGCCCATGTAAAATAGTCCCGACCCGTACTTGGGGCGTCAACATCCTCCAATGTTGCACGCACGCGCAAATAGTCCTGGAATCACTGTTCAGATAGAGACATCGAGAAATCGGGGCTCCATACACCATCCGAGAAAAAATCCGCCACCACAACCGTTTCCTTCGTATATAGTGGAAATAACCGTGGAAAGCGGATTCTCAACGCCCGAGGCCAGTCCAATCATCCATCTAGAATTGTGAAGTCCATGGAAAAATTTGATTTTTTGTTGGATGTTTGATTTCCAAAAAATTGTGAAGTCCCGATCATGTTCCGTCTGGTTTTCAATAGCTCCATGCGTGAGGAGATTGTATGCCTTCTTGACCGTGAACTTACCGCTTGCCCATGTAAAATAGTCCCGACCCGTACTTGGGGCGTCAACATCCTCCAATGTTGCACGCAAACGCAAATAGTCATGGAATCGCTGTTCAGATAGAGACATCGAGAAATCGGGGCTCCATACACCATCCGAGAAAAAATCCGCCGCCGCAACCGTTTTGTTCGTAGATAGTGGAAATAACCGTGGAAAGCGGATTCTCAACGCCCCGAGGCCAGTCCAATCATCCATCTAGAATTTAAAAGTTTCACCATTGCCAAGCACATGATGGAGCATCTCCTTCAGGTTGGGCATGGCATCTCTTGGCCCCAGCCACATGGAAAAGTGGAAACGAAGGCCGACGGCTCCAACTCCCCTTTATTACGGTAAATCTTCCGTAGCAATGTAGTCAACAAGTCCTCCGCTCCCCACAACCTCACGACCCATTTGGCGATGATAGCTTTATTCATATGTTGGAGTCTAAGAATGCCAAGTCTACCATCCTTCTTCCTGCAAGTTACAATTTCCCACCCCAGAAGATGCATCCCTCTATATTCTTGTTTACCATCTGACCAAAGAAACCTCCGCATAAGGCGCTCCATCCGCCCACAAACACCAACTGGTAGCTTCCCAGTGGAGCATAAAAAATGGGTATCGCCGAGAGGGTATGCTTGAGAAAAATCGCCTTGCCGCCCTTGGAGATGAGCTTAGCCTTTCATCCGGCCAATTTACTTTCCAATCTCTCAAGTACCAGGTTTCAATCTGACTTCCGAAGATGACCCACCACCAAATTCAAATCAAGGTATGTGATTTGCATCTCCCTCCTCCTGCATCCCAATGCATCACCAAACCCCTGAGTCTCCCCACCCCAATCGTCACGAAAGAGGACTTATCTCTATTAATACAGAGCCCTGATATGTCGTCAAAAATCTCCAAGATTTGCGGCACCCGCCTAGCCTGATGCACATCGGTCTGAAGGAAAATCACCGTATAATCAGCGTATTGGATGATCGGTATATTTCTGCCATCGTTCGGAATCCGGTACAGAGATCCTCCTCGACAACCAACCTCATCATGAGCACTAAGCCATCAACAACAATAACAAAGAGCAGAGGTGCCAAGGGACAACCCTGCATGATGCCACGCTGTGGTTGGAAGAAGCCACCCTTTGGTTAGGGTGGGCACCAAGGCGTGTTTCCCCCTTTCCTTGGTTTCAAAAAAAAGAAGCCACCATTTGAGCGATCATTCACCAAGACAACGTAGGATGCCCTAGTAATACACCTCTTCATCCACGCGACCCAAAGACTCAGAAATCCTATCTTCTCGAGCGAAGCTCAAATGAAGCGCCAATCCACACAGTCATAGGCCTTGGGGAAGTCCACCTTCCAAATTATGCCTTTTTCCTAATTTCACTGCTAATCGTGAATAATTTCTGAAGTTAGAACCCAACTGTCTGCCATAAGCCTTCCGGAGAGATGATGCCATCGAGAATCCCCCGCAGCCTATTCGCCGAAACCTTCTCAACGTAAGGTATATACCATTTGAGAGCGTAATAGGTCTCAGATCCTCAACCTGTTTCGGGTTGTCCTTCTTTGGCAGTAGAATAATGAGGGCCTTATTCAACCCTTCAAAGCCATGGTTCCCTTCTCTGAATTCCTATATAACTTCCAAAACCTCCTCCTTAAGTAAGTCCCAGAACTCTATGTAGAATGCTATTGGGAAACCATCCAGGCCAGAAGTGCTATCAGCCTCCAGCTCAAGGGTCGCACGCTTAACCTCCTCCTTAGAAAATGGGGCCACAAGTGCCTCGTACTGGCCGCCAGAGATGCTACAGACCCCTTTCCCTCTCCATCCCCATCTACTCCTGGTGACTCTTCTGCTGCGACCAACAAACCAACTCTTGAGGGCCCTTCCCAATTCAATATCGCCTCTGATGTCCACTCCATCCACGCATAGCTGGTGAAGGAAGTTACGTCTTCTTCTGTTACTCGTCATTTCGTGGAAGTACCTCGTGCTCTCGTCACCCTCCCTAAGCCATTCTTGTCTTGCACGATGTCTCCATTCCGCCTCCCGCTTCCTGTCTTCAACCTGAAAGTCAAGTAGACACTTGTCCCTCTGCCCCACCTCCTCCATTGAAAGCTCAGGCGTGTCCTCCAACTGGTCCAAGCGGACCACCTCATCTTGGGCCGACTTCCTAGCTGCCCTCCTAGACTCTCGATTCTGCCTGCCGAACTGCATGAGGTGACTTCGTAATAGGGAAAGCTTAGTAGCAAAGCGGGCCGTTGCTGACCTGGTCGGTTGCAACCCTCTCCAGAAAGATGTAACCATATCTCTGAATCCCTCCTCCAAGAGCCATGCACGCTCAAAGCTGAAAAGTTCTGAGAGCCCCCCTTCACTGAAAGACCAAAGAAGCGGCGTATGGTCATAGTATGCACGTGGCAATGCCCACACGTGAGCCATCGTAAATTGCTGCAGCACCTCCATAGAAACCAGAAATCTATCAATGCACAATCGAGACCTAGTGTTCCTCTAGGTGTATCTACATCCGTCAGCATCAATCATATCCAGACCACAATCATTCGGAAAATCCGCTTGCAATCTTGATCCAGGGTCAGTCCCGCCCCTCCTCCTAGGGCGGTCGTTGGGGAACAAGGTGGTATTTAGATCTCCCCCAAGAATCCAGCATGCATCAGGGAACACATCATGTATCTTCCTTAAGTTCTCACAGAAATCAACCAATCCTTCTCCGTTACACAACCCATAAACATTGGTAACAATAAATGCCAGGTTATCAGATCTCCTTTTGAGCATCACGAAGATAAATCTTCGTTCGCAAGTAGCATCTCCAATAATTTCAAGTGTGTCGCTTTTCCAGCCCAAGACCAAGCCACCTGATGCCCTAACAGAGGGGCAGGTACGTAAATCGAAAAAGTTCAAGCCATCGGGCTCAGCCCACGCAATGTCATGTTCTACAGATAACTTCGTCTCTTGAATGAGCATAATGTCTGCCTCGATGTCAAAACACAATTAACGGATCACCGCCTTCTTCTCCAGGCTCCCAAGCCCGCGAATGTTCCAAGTCAGAATCTTCATAAGGAGAGGGCCGATGCATGCAGGGGGATGACCCCAATGCAATTCGCCAATGGCTGATTCACTTCAAACTTGGCGTCTCCTACCGTCTCAACCAAGTGATGGTTCACATAAACCTTGCCTTTGGCTCCCTCGAGATCGCCTTCTTCAACTACAACCTCGTCCACCTCTTCAAGAGCTTTCAAAAGATCCATCCGAAGTCGTCGACTTCGTTCCCTCACCGTCCATCTGGAATAATGTCACCCAAAACGCCATGGCAATTGAGATTGCCCCATGGAAAGGTCTCCGGGGCCGGGGCCTTTCGTCGCCAGAGACCCCACCAAAGCTTGGGAGGTCGTAGCCGCGCACACACCCGCTCCAGAGACAACAAGAGCAGGAGAGGGAAGCGAGTTCTATAGGCCCGAGGAGTCACTTCCCGTAGGGATAGAGGGTCCACAACAAGATCCTCGTCTTGCTTAGTCAATAATTAGATGAGGAGTCACCTCAAGGTCCTAAATGTCGGTTTCGGTCACCATTTCGGTATCGACCAAAACAGAATTTCGATGGAATTTCGGTGGAATTTCGACCGAAATTTCGGTCATTTCAGTCATTTTTTGTACTAGGACCCCCATATTTCGGTCATTTCGGTCGAATTTCGATTTCGACTGGATATCGATATTCGACAGAAATTCGACCGAATTTCGCTGAAATTTGTGGCCATGAGTCACCTCCTGAGGGGATATTATTATTAGACGCCACCTCCTATAGGCCCAGAGAGTCACCCCCGAGTGGATATTATTATTAGACGTAACAATAGTGATAATATAATAATAAAAGTAAAATGCCGTGTTTTTTTATGTTTCTGTAATGTTTTGGTGATTTTTTTTGAAAATAGTGAAATGTAAAAATAAAAGGAAACAAAAAGAAACTTTTTAAAAGTTTTAAAATGTAAAATCATTGGATCCCTAAAAATAGGTTTAGAGGTCAAATTTTATCTCCAAAAAATTGAGATATATTTTTCCTATAATGTAGATATCCTAAGTTTTCCAAAACACTATTTTCAGGTGTCCACTTTCTATACTTTTCTAGCTATGCTCTTCTCCCTTTTGCACATTCTTTTGATCCTTTTTAATTTTCCTTTGTGTTTCACACCGTCTTTTTTTGTTGTCCTCGACTTTGTCCATTTATGTTAATGCATTTGGCATCAAGTGGTCCCAATTCATGTATATTCAATCGTTCTCATGGCTTGTCGGTCCTTTATGTTATTGGTAGATGAAGATCAACCTGAGTTCCCCACCTCCCGACCGACCTACATCTATATTTCTCTCGTCTTGACTCCCTATCTTCTTGCTCCCTATCTTTCTTTGTGCTAGCATACACCCACCACACTCACATATCATGCTTAACCTCTTGGTGCCGTTGCCACCTTCCTTTTCTCCTTGTCGTTGATACCATCGTTACTCTTCCCCACTTTTTGTTCTTCCCTTTGTCACCAACATCTCTTGGTGTCTCTATCCCTTGTCATCGTACCTTGCCACACAATCTTTCATTTAATTTGTGCATTGCCACATGCAAGGGGATTTTTTTTCCTTGGTTGTTGTTCACCATTTAATCTGAATGTTGGCATGTGAACCATATACATGTGTAGAGAATGACAGTAACATGAATGAAAAGGCTCAGGTGAATGTGTGCGATAAAAAGGTGAATGTGTGCAATAACAACAATACGCGTAAAGATCAGATTTGAAATGATGTGATCAAAAGGAAAGTTGGCGTAGCTCCAATAGAGGATAAGATGAGAGAAAATCGTTTAGGATGTTTTGACCATTTGCAAAGGAGGTCTTCTGATTCCCCGGTCAGAAGATGTGAGTTTTGGGATTTTGAGTCAGCTAAGAGAGGACAAGGAAGACCCAAGAAGTGTTGGAATGAGACTATTTGATGGTGTCTTAGCAAGGGAATTCTCGAGCTTTTGGATCTAAGCTCGAGAATGTTTCAAGATAGATATGAATGGAGGCAAAAAATGCATGTAGCTATCCCTACTTAATGTGGGAAAAGGGGTTGTCGTGGTGGTGGTGATTGTTGTTAACCATTTTTACCAATCAACATTTCCTCATTGCATTGAATGGAGACCACCTTGGTCGTTGATGGTGCACTTTCTTAAACTGTCCTTTTATTCAAGGTTGTTACATCAAGAAAAAATGACTGTCGTGGTTGCCAAACCCTCTTTATCTAGGCATAAAAATAAGCTGATGTTGCATGAATACACAACGTTGGACAGATTCCATTTTTTGTTGCTTCATGACAATTGAGTGTCTTGACCATCATCGCAAGACATGCCTTCAATGCCTTTCATCTACGAATGGCCTTTGTCACCCCCTTTCCTTCTCTCTGTAAATAATATTCGAACCACCATTGTTATGGGGAATCAGGTTGTTGCTTGCAACTCTCGATGACTTGCTTAATGTTTCTTCCGCCCACAATCAATGCGCTACATACACTTTTTAAAATCCCTAGCGGTGCCTATTTTTTCAAGGTCACAAGTTTGGAACGTTCCTCAAAGAACAAATTTGGAACGTTAAGCATCATCATCTTTTGTAAAAGAGCTTGGAAAGAAGAGTTGTAAAGGGCAAATGAAATCTTTCCAAAGATCATAGCGCCCTTTTGGTCTTCATGATTCTATGTAGTACTAAGCTATGGAAGATAATGGGGTTCTCTAGCATTCCCATATAAAAACCCAAAAGAAAAGTTATGTAAATTATAAGAGAGGCCTTTCTTAAGATCATAGCACAAGTTTCCTCATTTTGATTGTAAGTGGCACCGATCTATGGAGGATGAGATGTTTGCTCTTTGGACTTGTGGCTCTAGGGTACTTTAGTAAAGTGTAAGAAATGTTTAAAAAATATTCATTCTTGATAGTGTTATTATATTGCCAATTAAATCCCTTTGGAGGTAAGTTGTATGATATACCGCATTTTTGATTTCACGACGGGGCTTAAGATTATATAGAATTGATCAATATAAAAATATAAAAATAATTTACACAAAACTCATCTATATTAAATTTCTAATCTAGGAATGCTTTATTTCTCCTCCACTTAGGAAAAACTCATCTCATCGTAATTGATCGATGCGACTATTTGTCTTGTAGAATGGCAATCCTCTACATCAGGGAGTGTAATCTTTCACAGTATGCTTTCTATATAAGATGGTATATACCCCTTAATTCTAATAATAATAGGTTGGTGTCGTTTTCCTTGCAAAATTTTAAAGGTTTTTTTTTGCACTTTATTTATGGAACACCTAGTTTCAACCTCTTCAATACAAAAAAACCCTCATTCATAGATTTTCTGAGAGTTCATCCTTTTGATAAAAATGTTTTGGCGAAGTTTTTGTTTGCAAGTTTCCCATGACAGTCACTTTTTCCTATTCTCATGGGATATAAATCTATTGAAGTTGGGCAGATGTCTCCTCGATCCCTCGCCCTTTTTTTCTTCACGGTAGCGAGGTTGTGGTGATGATGGGTGGGCCTTATGATGAGGCTAGTGGTGGGCTGGGGAGATCGATGACGAGAGGATCTGTGTTATTGAACTGCTCATGGTTGGTGATGCTCGGATTCTCAAGTTGGGGCCACGTAAATAATGATGATGGCTAAGGAGGCAATGTTACCTACATAGATGTTAATGCACATGCAATGTCGACGATGAAGTTCATGGGAGAGCGCCAACAACATCAGATACATGTGCTAAATTAGAAATGGCGTGGGCGGGCATCGCGGTGGGGCTACTTGTGGTTTGAGGAGACTGGTGCTGGGAGGATCTGTGTTGTGGTGCTGCTGCTCATGGTCAATAGCGAGTGGAATCATCGCAAGTTGCAAATTACGATGATCGGCTATGGGGGCAAGGCTGATTAGGTGGCATCAGCAACATCAAAAACATGCTTTCATCATCAGTAAATCCATGAGCTGTCATGCGGTGTATGCGCTCAATTGTCGTAAGAACTTTGCAGACACATGTTTGGATATTGTAATTGAAGAACATAGAATGGGGATGGTCGCATGATGATATTAGCGACACATTGCCGGGTTGGCAGAGTGACACGATTAATCAAGTTTCGGGCCACACTTCAATGCTAATATTCTTGCTTGCATGACAAAAGGCGCTAGCATGCACCGCCTTGTAGGGTGGTTCTGCGTCAATGATGGTTTGAACAAGGATTTGTTGTGGAATGCAATTACATGTTGTGCACTTGTCATGGCTGATGATAGAGGTTTCCTGTTATGTACGATGATGTAGACAAGCAGATTGATTTTCTTTCGATTTGTATTATATGTTTAAGTGCTTCTAATGATCCATATAATGGTTCTACTATGTTATCCATGTCGTAACAAGCTTCTTCCATCTTGTAATGAATCTCCTCCAGATTATAATGTTCTTCAAAGTGAATGTTTGCTCCTTGATGTGTTGGTCAAGGTGTTACTTTAATCCGTGCCTATTCAAGGACGACTTGATTTGGGTCATGAGAATGATCCAAAAGCCATGGTCCGATACCACTTTATGCAGACATGAATAATAGAGAAAAGAATGACATACGCCACATGTTCAGAGAAGATCGTGGATGATGTGGTAGGCTTCCGCAGAAAATTTAAAAAGAGGCTGATGTCGGTTCCAAACTCCTATTTTTTAATATAAAATTATAACTTGTCTACCAAGCATAATAATCAACAACAAAGAGATAGATGCGTGGAAGTGTTTAACTCTGGCAAGGGCTAACCGATGGATGTTCAGTTTGTTTTTGCAAACTATCATTGTTGCTTACCGTGACAATATTTGCATGCGCTAATTATGCTATTTAGCTTGTTCTTGAAATCTTTTTTGTGGATGGTATCAGTCTTCAATAGTGCAATGATCATCCTTTCCTTTTCCCCCCAAAAGTTATATACACTTTCACTCAACAAAGTTCGTTATTTAATTAGCTATTTGGTTGGGCTACATAAATCTGCATGGTTCTTCTTGCTGGGCCTCATCCTGTACTTGAAACAAGTGGTGCCCTGCAATGATCATCTTTTCCTTTCCCCCCGAAAAGTTATAAACCCTTTCAAAAAAGTTCATTGTTTAATTGGTTACTTGGTTGGCTGCATAAATCTGCATGGTGCTTCTTGCTGGGTCTCATCCTGTAGGTGACAGCATCTTATTTACTACCTGGAATGAGTACTCAAGTTGATTTCTTTTTATTGTATTAATGGTTCACTGCTGTATATCTTTTTTCTGAAAGGAGCTGTTGTATATCTGCTTTTACCTGTTCCCATATTTATCTTATTTCTGGTATAAGTCAAATTATGAGACTTTTTCATCATGACTAAGATAAATGGGTTGCTTTATATTTTCCCTCTTCGTTTCTTTTTCATTCCGTACAGTCACACATTATTTTTGTAGATGGGGATTTGAAATGGGAGTGCTGGATCTCAATGATCTCGTCCCTTTTGTTGAAATCTGTGTTGGTGGTATTAATTTTTTACACCCACGAAGCTTCTTTTTTTTGTTCTATCCCTGGCAGCTTGCCTGTTGTTCTAGAGTGGATGAGTGACAACTTGTTTTGGGAGTTCATCTTTGTCTGTCGCCTGAATAAAATTGTTTTGGTAGTTCTGGTGTAAGAAAAGAGCACCTTCTGTTTGAAGTTCATTAGTTTTGAAGGCAAGGCATTATGCTAGACGAGGAAGACATTGACCATCTAATCTTCGGTTGTTTGGATGGTTTGCTAGCCTTGAGGCAGTTGAGCCATATGCCTCGGGGCAAGGCGAGGCTTTTTGTCCTCGAGGTGGATGCCTCATGTAGGTTTGGCTAGACCGTCTCGATGACCGAGGCAGTCTTGAGGCGGTGAAGCGGGCCGATGCATGTATCTTGGAAGCAGTCTTTCTTTCATACATTTTTCTTCTTCCACCTAAAAAACTTGAGCCATCTGTGTTCTCACTTTATAGGAAGCATAAATGTAGCTATTTGGGCGAAAACTTTGCATGAATTAGCAATTTAAATTAAAAGTGAGGGCTATTCAAGAAAACAGATTTGAATATCAAGTTGTTAGCTTCTTTCATGTACAAATGTGTTATAGATATAACATGATATTGGAAAAGCAAACTGTTGAAAATAAACTTGAGGGATTCTACTCAACCACACCATTGATACGGACATTTTATAATTCAAGAAAAGAAGTAAACATTTTTCAAATGAGAAATTTAAAAATCATATAAAAAGCTCCCCATGCACAATATATCCTACCTTTAATTCCTCTTTGACATTGAAGCATTCCACTAAAAATCGTTTAATTGCTCTAAATGCGTGAAGTTTATGTTATAATATCGTTTATTTATATAATACCATATTTTTGGTTTTATTGCAATTTTTGGAAGAAAATGAGGCTCTCATGCCTACTGCCTCGAGGCCACGCCTCATTTCAATTCTAGGGTAACCGTCTTGTTTCACCTTTTTTTTAAAACTCCTCGGTTATTCGTTCGAGAGTGAAATCTGAGATATATTGTTCATCCCCATGTGGACTCCACATTTCAAACTTTCTTTTGGTGATTTTTCGGGAGAAAGCAGATGAGATGTAGACACTGCAGTTTATGTTAGAAATTCTAAGTGTTTGCAAACACTTTGCTTGTTACGGGGGTTGTAAAGAAATGAGGTGGAGTTTAGGTCTCAGAATATGTGATCCGATCTGCATCCTGTTCCTGGAGTTGTTGGGAAGGAGCATCATAATTCTTTGTATGCTCTTTTACTCACAATAAAAAAATTCTGTGCGTTATCATTAACTTCTAATGGTCATCATTTGACTTTGTTTAAAAATATTTGTATGCTTGTCGTATACACATAGGAATCATTTAGTTGACATTTCATTCTCTTATATTTTTCTTCTGTTACTTTTTATTCATATAGAATCGAAAACTGTGAAGAATTTCGGAATTGAGAGAAAGAATGTGTAAATATCACACAACTTTAAATAACTTGTTGGTGGTCCACTATTTCGTCATGTTCATACATCATATACGTACATATGGAATGCAAAATGTATAAAAAACTAATAAAAATAATTATTGAGTCTAGTTAGCGAGTTGAGCACGCCTCAAATCAAACTCGGCTCGATAACACTAACGAGTCATTTATCCGACTCGAATTCGAACTTTATAGCTTTCCGAGCCCGTCTCAGGAGCTCTTATTGAGTTGAGTACGAATCGGACTCATCGAGCTCGAGCTTTCCTGATACCCCTAGCTAGCACTAACTGTTAGATTGTTAATCATAATCATGTACCTATGATATTTCATCTAAAAGTGGTTGTTGAGTTGGTTTTATGGTCAGAGAGTGCAGTTCAATGAATGATTAAATGATTTGATATATAAGTTTTATATTTAATATTTAATGAGTATTAATCCATTTTTTTTATAATTTCCATCTACACGTGCATGCACGCTATCATACATGCCTCTGTTGATTCTTGCATACATATCTTGCATACTCGTGTTAACTTAAATCAAACTTTTAACGAACCGAACCTCAACGAACCTATCTTATTCGTGCTCGCTTAGTTTATTTTTGAACCAATCTTCATCGAATTTTTAACGAATTGAAATTGCGTTCAGATTCAGTTCGAAAACACTTTATTGATTTTTCTAAAGAATCGAACCTGAGAGAATATTGAACCTAAGGGTGCGTTCGTTTGGGGGGTTACTCCCCACTTTGGGTGGGTAACCCTCCAAAACCCCCACTTTTAAATCACTAATGAGGCCCACTCCCTTCTCATCAAAAAAAATATATATTATACCATCATATCATCTAAAAATCATAAAATATTCAACTTCTACTCACTATTCCAAACTTCAATACAATCACATCACAACAACCACCCACTTTTTCAAATTTCAATACAATCATATCATAATAACTACCAACTTTTTCAAATTCCAATACAATCACTTCACACAAACCCTCCCAACCCTTAACCCACCAACCAAACACACAAACACAAAACCGAGTTATCCACCCCTGGATAACCCATGAACCAAACGCACCCTAATAGTTTTTTTTTCAGCCCTAAACATACTTCCTAATGCGTGCTTATGAGGGACGTTGCACACGATTTGCCTATTGGTAAATCGATTCTAACAGAAAGTGACAGTCGTGGCTAGGAACTTAAGTTATGCCGTCAGTTCGACTTTATTAAACAAGCTTAATAACGTTTTTCATCTTTCTCCCTTTTATTTTATTTATCATGATTTCTATCTCTGTATCTGATGCTTCAACGTAATAATCATTTTACTGACTCCAATACGGGTCTGCAAATTTCATGTGTGCTTGTTTATATTATTTTTTGTAGGATGAACAATTAGTATAATTGTTGCAGTGAATATCTGTTTCAGGTACTATTCAGGATTGCAGAAATGCTTAGGCCTCTTTTCCGAGAAAGGGCAATATACTTCTGATGAAATTAACAAACTCGATTCTTTATACATGTCTCTTAGGGAACAATATCGTTTTTCATCTGCTGCTCGGGTAGGCTTCCTCTTGAAATTCATTTTGTTAGCAAATAAATTTCAGGTTTTCTCATCATATAAATGCAATTCATGATTTTTTTATAACTCTGCATCGTTTCCAAGGTTCATTGCTTTATATCAATATATCATTACAATACATTTTGTTGTGGGTTCCTATCTTGGGACTACACCCTCGTTCCCCTAAAAAAATCAATCTATCATTACAAACTCCAAAATTATATTTTTCATAATCACAATTGTCTGTCATTCTCTCACACTATCTTCTAATATTATTTTTCCCATCATGTGATTCATACCGACTTTATTATTGCTCCCATACACAATCATCTTTTGTCTTATCAGAAATAAAATGCATAGCATACACATCCACCTTGGCATTTGAGTAAAGAATGCTCTTCTTTCTTCATGTTTGTTTTTATCTTGTTGATTCAGCGGATACCCCTTGATTTCTTAGAAGGTGACAGATTTCGCGAGGCAGCGGATAGTTATATCAGGCCTCTTTTGACCAAGGTAATGTGAGTATACTTCATTTTGTGTATAGTTCCATCTATTGTTGTTCTCAATTGTAAGACATTTGTTGTCATGTCCAGAATTATTGGTGCCGGAACTATATGTAATTTAGATGAGATGCATGTGATCGAAATTTTAACTTTTTCTTGAATCCTAAGTTTGCAAGTCTGTATAGTTGTGTGATATCTCCATCAGAGCATCATGGAGATCATTTGCTTGCTGCGCTTTATTGTTTGATTTTCTATAATTCTGACAAGCTGACATAGTGCATATTCTTTCACTTTGCTTGCATTCTGTAGCACCAAAAGAACAAAACATATAATGGGGGTTATTTCAGGGGTCAGCATAAAGCTTCATCGTGACCCAAGAAACAAAGAATACTACAATGTCGATGGCAACATCATTGTTGAGAGAGTTTGATGTCAAATTGTCTCGTCCCTTCATTTGCTTGTTTTTTTGCATGGTTAGGACTGAAAACTAGCTAACGAGGAAAACCTTCTAGGTAGTTATCGGCATAATAGTTGTTGTTCAGAGATTGTTTTGTCACCAATCTTCACCATCATCCCATCTTAATATTTTGATTAACAGTCATGGATGCCACGGAAATGGTGCTTGGGTGTTTGCTTTACTCCCCACCCGAGTAACTATAATCTTATGATCAAGATGGCATGATAGTGGTGTGTGGACGAAATGTGACAATTACCAGCACTTCAACTGTTAATAGCCTCAAGCTACGGATGACATACATGATTTATATATATTAGTTGGGGTATTTGCATGAAGTGAATTCAGCCTAATATATAGTTGTGGTGCTGGCTTGCCCCTGATCTTCTTGGCGACTTTGCAATTTTCTCATTCAAAGAATTAGGGGCCTATGAGATAATATATACGATGTATAGTTGCGAAGGCGGATCTCCCCAAAATGACTTTCGTAGTCATCTCAACTCGGACACCTGCTCGTGCTCGCCCAAAACTATAACGAACCTAAATCATATGGCTCTCTTAGTTACGTTGCGCTCCGACCCTAGTCCCCACATCCACTTTTATCACCTCGACACTTTCTTATTTCTAAAAGGGGGTTTCATGGGGGCGTCCCCTCTATGCTGGACCCGATCAACCTGAGCTGGCTTTTTGGCAAGCCTGTTCCCACTGCGCTGACGGTCCAGTTGGCATGCCTGCGGTCGTGGGAATTATCCCGTTCCCTGATCCAAAAAAGGCTAGGTTGGATGTGGGATCTACTCCATGAGGAACGATACGAATGCATATGATATCATCATGACCTCTCTTTGCATACTTCCGAGATGCTCAATGCCGCTTCGCCAACTAATATATGGTCTGAATTAATATTTTTATTTTGTTTTTTCTTTAATCGTAAATATTCTTCTCTCACAAGTAGTTTTATTCATATGTAAATAATACTTGGTGTTTGTGGTCAACTATTCAGATATCGCGTTTAGACTATGCTGCTTTAACAATTTTTATGATGGCACCTAGTCGTCCTTTTGGATTCTCCTTTTAAATAAGCTATATTTTGTTAATGAACAAAATTACATCCATTGGACACCATCACAGATTTGTCAAGTTTATTTTGATGTTCCAGGTCAGTAGTCCTAGTGTGCTTAAATCTATTTCAATTGTGATCTTGAGAATCATCTTTTGGCTGTCATGATCCCTTGGTGTGGTTCATTTGAGATTCTGGAGCATTATGCTCATAACTGCTCTTAGAACATTTCTATCTATAGAAGTATGATCTGTCGTATTTAGATTCTATAGAAAAACTGTCATATAGAATCCATTTTTGGCTATCTGCCCACTTCTCATTTTCTGTGTCTGCTTTCCTACTTTATTATAGTTTTGTGAACTATGAAGTTTGCTTGAATCCTTTTTTCAGTTCCGACAGGATTTGATCAGTCTTTGCTGTTATATAGTATGTTCTGTCATTTGTGATCTTTTTGGCTATCTTATTCCTTTACTATACATCGACGCTTCTTCTATCCAATCGAATTTAATCATTTGTTGGAGATCCTTATGATCTAAATTATGCTTACATTATTAGGTAGGAACATGATTCGACGAGTCTGACTTGTTCCACTGAGATTTCTAAACAACACCCTTGATTACTCCGAACAGCTGTTGCTGATATTATGTGATGATTAGGTCATGTTCTATATTAAATTTACTATATTTCTAATTTCATTTGTGAAGCTCGGTAAGTTGGAAATGGTGGCGAGTTCTTAAGATAAGTAATGCTATTTATAAAAGTTAATAAGAAATGCTGACGTAAATGCAGTCCCCTTTACATTGTTGAATGCATGTCCTTCAAATCCCTATCTTACATTAGAAGGGATAGTATCCTCCTTGTATACCTCGGCAAGTTTATTTTTATTGAGTTTAGTGGTCCTAGGCTCCTAGCTGCCCATCTTTGCTTCTTTGGAAAGACTTTGAGTTTGTGAACCAGTAACCTGCACCTGTACTTGATGTTGTAGGCAAGGCGGAATGTAAGCGAATTTCACCGACATGTCGGTTTCGCCGAGTTGGCGAAATCGATCTGATATGGCGAAATGGTTTTTTTTTTGCATTTTCAGTCAGTTGAGATTACTTTCGGCGAAATATTGGCGACATGTTGCTGACATGCTGCCGATATGTTGGTTTCACCAGCTCACCGATATGTAATCGTAATCGACTTTTAAAGCCTTGATTTTAGGATTTATGCTCCGTTCATGTTGCTCTTTGTCCTCCAATATTTGTTACCTGATTGTGGCTTAATTTATGTTTTTTTACTCCATCCATTATCGTCTGTCATCCAATATTTGTTACCTGATTTTAGCTCGATGTATATTTGCACTTTAATGACTTCCGGTCCTTTGTTCGATGAGACCCTACCAGGAAGAGACCATTCTATCACTATGAAATCCGTACCATAAATGCAGATCGATACCATTTTATCGCATGTATCCGTGCTTCAGAAACTCATTTTGTAAATGCGCTACAAATTAATGTAGAGGAGGAAGTCTTTGCAGTCTTACTCCATCTGATGTTCTCTTTATGTAATAAAAAGTCACCCATTTTCACAACTGGGGAGTCTCAAATGCAGCATTTAAAGGTGAATGAGTTGCGCTCAATTTGGTGTTTGATTGCGTGGAGTATATTGCAATCTATTCGCATCTTGAAAATGGTAAACGAGTTTGGAGGTGCAGTTCGTTATCAATTGTAGCCGGTGCCACACATGCGACATCTAAAGCAGAGGATTCATCTTTCCAAATTTGAAAAGTTAGTATGGTGTCCAATCTGGAACATATTCTCTTCCTTCTTTTCACTCTGTCCATGTGTCTCTTTATATCCATCTCCCTCATTCTTCCCCTGTTTCAAAAAGTAGAAATCACTTGTACAAGGCATGACCTTTTGACCCAATAGTGCATCGATACGGAACTTCAGCAAATGTTGAATGGTTGGGCTGTGGACAATTTTGGGCAGCTCGAGGGTGAAAATGCTAGGAGAATTTGTTATTTCTATAACAGTGATAATAATATACTTGGTCCCAACTTTGTGTTATTATGGATTACTCATTTTGCGGTGATGCTGAACAGTACTTTATGCACTTCTCTGAACTTGAATTTCCCGTTTGTATTAGGGGGTTCCTTCATTGTTCTCTGATCTCAGTCCGTTATATGATCAACCTCATAAGGTAGGCATTTTTTATTTCCACTTGTATTTTATAGGTATACTCTCTAGTCAAGCATCTCAAGGCTTTTTCTGTAGGCTAACATACTGGAGGGACTCTTCCTTGAGTTGGAAAATGCTATAAGAGTTTCTGGAAGATTCCCGGGGAGGTGGTTTTCTTGTCTCTATTATTCTTGCTTAAAGTGCTATTGATCCTGTTACTCACTATGTTCCTCTGCAGTATGGATAAGGAGCTGCCTTCAACATTTATGTGGACGCTGTTTTTATTGTCCCAGGTTAGTGACCTTTTTCATTGGTTATTTTTAGTTTGATATTTCATCATTTTGACTGTTATTTTGCAGCATTATGATAGGCGAGGTCGGCATGACATTGCAATTGCAAAAATCAACGAGGCGATTGAACATACCCCAACTGTCATTGACTTGTATTCTGTGAAGGTTTGTCGTACGCCTGCTTTTCAAATTATTGATCATTGCTTGCTAGAATTATTGCAGACTTCAAATGTACGCTGATAATCAGTCTGGATTGGATGCACTAGTCAAGTACAAGGGACATGGCTGTATTGAAAGGCACACATTGAATTCTTTAACTGAAATAATGTATTTTGGTCTTGTAAATTATAGAAAATCAAATCCTAAGAGATTGTCAATAAGACAAGTTCTTCATATCAGTCCAATTAGGCTGGCTATGTGGTCTGCTCCTTGGCTACTTTGCCTACCACGTTAGCTTGACTAAAGTGAGAAAAACAGACTGTGGCAAGTGTTATCTCGGCGCTTGAGTTTGATTTCTCCGTCATGGCTATCAGCTATTTTTATAATCATAGTTTCTTCCTCACTTTATCGGTCAATCTCATAAGTTTGTTTATTCATTTATTTATCTGCAGGCAGTAGCATTTGTACTGGTTGCAATGCTTTTACCTTTCTTCTTCTTCTTATTCATTAATTATATAATTCAGTGTTGTTAAAAGCGCTCTTGACACTCGCCTAGGTGTTGACTTGATGCCCCAACCTCTTGCCTTGTCCAAGGTGAGACTTTTTGTTAGGCATTGCCTAGACGAGCGCCTGTGCTCGCCTTGAGCGCCTTGTGCAAATTGGGATGTTTTGCCCAGTTTTGCATGCTTCATTCATTTTAATGATTTGAAGTTTGATATATATTAGTTTGAAATACTATTAGACTATTAGTATGCACATATATATATATATATATCCTTGTTGTTATGTAACAATCGTAAAGAAGCAATTGCACAAACACATGAAGTTGTAGTCCGCACACATGTATATATATTGTTGCGTAAGTCAAGATTTTTTTGAGAAAACAAGGGGTGGTCGTCCATATGATATAACACCTTAGTTTCATGTGTATACACACATTGGATTTCAGATTTTATTTTGGGAGCACGGCCTCTGTGCTTGATGCAAACTACGTGCAGCTGTGATATGATGCAAGAGTGGAATGATGTTTCATGGCAAGTGGGAAAGGAAAACAGACATCTAGACATTTGAAATGAAGAAAATGATAAGTCTGGCCACAAATAAATGCTCTGGAATCAAGATAACATAAATAAGTTAAAGTTCTTGGAATCAAGATAAACTTTAATAAACAAATGTTCTGACTGGTACATGATTTTTATCCATAAATTACTTTCCTTAAGGACTGTAGCAGACGCTACTTAAAGGTAGCAGGCTTAGAGCATATTAGAGCTGGGACTTCAAAGAAAATTCGACAAAAATAAATGAACTATTCGTATCTGGATTCACTGACCAATAAAACGATAGAAAACAGAAAACTAAACTCAAAACAAAACTTATGAACTTGGGAGACTGTGGGGCGTGAAAGATGGTTCATGGGAGGGGAATCACGGTGGCTGGGGCCGGTAGAAGTGCATGCGATGCTGGTTTTTGAGATGTTGGCACGACTGTGGAGCTGGTGATCAAGGTTCGAAAAAATGAAAGGCGGAACGAGGCGTTTTCTCTGGAAGCGAGGCGAGGCGTAGCCTCGAGGCGGTCGAGGCGTAAGCCTCCGTTTGTATAGAAAATAATTATAAAATATATAATAAATATATTTATTGGTGAAATAATATAATCTGACAAACATATATTGCCTGTTTGGTTGCTGGGTTGGATTGGGTTGGGTCGGGGTTCCCCTGTGAATAGTAAACTGTACCCCTGTGAATAGTAAACCGTGTGGAGGATTGAGAGGGTTGGAAGGAGGGGTACACCGGTGTACCCCAACCCAACCCAGTCCAACCCAGCAACCAAACGTGCCCATAGTATATAACAATGTAATATATGATGATATTATGAAGATAAGAACGTAAAAAAGGATATGTCAATGACTCATTGCCATAAACCTTTCTACTAAATTTCTACCCAATCAAAAGGAAATCATTGTCTATAACTATCACTAACATTTTTATCTAAAAGGGATTGACTATAGTTGTCAATATAGATATCCAAGTTGTTCATATGAATCATATGATTTGAATCCTAACTATATGTTCTACTATACCCAGATGAAGAACGGTCTGATGTCCTCCCTGTGCCACCATACCCTACCAGTACGGAGGTCTCACTGCCCGGTCAACGAGCATGGGGGGCTGGGGGGGGGCTAGGTTGGCCCCCTTGCGGGGGTGCATGGGGTGAGTATTCGAATTCGTATACACTTTTTTATATGTTTAAGGATGTAATAGTAAGAGATGATTCACTTAAATAATTTGACATGTTAATGGTAAATATAAATATGAAAGAGGTCAAATTTAAGCATCCATCTTGCATAAATTAATAGTTAGACATAATTAATAGTAAATATGTAGTTTGCTGAAACAATTACACATAATTAATAGTAAATATGGAGTTATGGGTACGAAAGAAACATCAGATTTATGCATTTAACTTGTATAATCATTATCCTAAACAAGTATATATGTATAAGCGTCTCAAACCACCATGTAAACTATTAAAATCATAAAAAAATCATAAAAAAATAAAAACGCCTCGGAAAACGCAACGCCTCACTGGACAGGGCCGAGGCGCACGCCTTGAGGCTAAAAAGGCCCGCCTCGCCTCGAGGCGTACGCCTGGACCGCCTCGAGGCGTGTTTTTTAATACCATGCTGGTGATCATGGTAGTTGATGAGGATGATGGGCTGACAGTGACGCCTTGTTAGGAGAAAGTAAGGGGTGGGGTTGAGGAAATAAGAGAAAGATGGAGAATGAGAGGTTTCTATGATGGGACAAAGAAGAAGGGAGGGTGAATGGAAGATATCAGGGCTTGGGAGAGATGGGAAGAGAATTGGGAGGGAAGTAGGTAGGGACGTGAGTTTTTTTTACTCTGAGTTCTGAACCACCTCTCATCTCCCCGGTTGCTCCCCCTTTATAACAGGAACTTCCCTACTAAAGTACACCAAAAATACATATACATGGGTCTGTACCTTCTAAAACTGTAGACACAAGAAGGAATGATAAAATTGCATTTAGACACCTTGGATTTCCTGAAATCTTTATTTTGACCCCTTATGGAAGGCATGATCTGCATCAGTGCTCCCCATCCCGCACATGTTCCCCATTTTTGGAGTGGGGGTTGCCAACCATTTTTGATGGAAGAGCTCAACCATCTCCTTTTACATGTCTACATCATGAATACGTTACACATGCATACACCCGTATGGTTGTGGCTAGTGTTGGCTAGATTAATAATTATGATATATATTATAGTACATACAAATGTGTGTATATGTTTGTGTGTGTATATATATCCATTGCTTTGATTGTGTTGGGCGAGGGGCATGGATCCAAACATCTTGGACCAACTAAGACCTAACACCTTGGAGAGCCTATGTCGTCAATAACACTATGGCCTAAAACATAATGTCGCCAGCATATCATCGACGTTCATAATCGACATATTGGCTACATGTTGTTGATAGGACATCCAAGTCGGAAGAAAATGGGAGAAATGCACATGAAATTTGTTTATTTTGGAAACTAAAATTTCTAATGTGTCAATATATAATACAGTAAATCTACACTTATTCGCTAAAATACATTCTAAATACAAGTTTTGTATAGTATAGATATCTACACTGCACTAACTGATAGCCTGGTGGCCCTTATATGCAGAACTTTTAAGGCATTCAATTAGAATTTAGAAGTTCATTTATGACTAAATAAGTTTACATAACAAATACAACTCATAATTCATCACATAAAACAAAACAAACATAAAAACTCGTACTTACCAAGTTATTCAAAGGAATCAGAAGAATGAGAAGTTTGTGAAGAACCAAAAAGAGTGTTTGGAGATACCGTTGTCCTAATTGTGCTACTCTTTTGTATCTTCTCCTCATTTGATCTATATACTCAACGTAGTTTTCCCATGTCATTTTGCTATATTTATCCTTGTAGTTCTTAATACTCTGCATATACATGGTCTTCGTCATGTGCAAGGAAATCAACATGAGGATAACCTTTCGCAGAGGAGGTAGACTCGTGAGGAGGTTGGCATGAAGTTGCAGCTTCAGAACCACATGATGAATTTGGAGCACGAGTCGTATGAGAGGGCATCTGTGGAGGTTGAGTTGGAGTCACTACATGATAAAATTGAGATATACCATATCTCATTTCATAACTGCATCGATTTACATTGTTGTAATATTCAGTTGAATATTCTTATTTGTTGGGGTGACCGAATAGAATATTAATATTCGGTCCAATTCGGGTATTCGGCCGAATGCAACCGATTGTTATTTTTATATTTTTATATTTTTTAAACCTTCCCATTTATCTCAGTATCACCACAAATGTTAAAGTTTCATATATGTAAAATGCTGGTTGGTACTTTTAGGTTGGATTCATGTTTATTGATGATCATATATGTATAAATATATAAGAATATATGTATCGGGCATAATTTGTATATTTAAAATAATTAAAAAATGCATAATCGATTAATTTCGAATATTCTCCCGAATACTAATTATTCTATATTCAGTGACCCCACCGACTGAATACCGAATACCGACTTTTGTAACATTGCCGATCTATGACTGTAACGTGGTATCACAAGAGCCACCATGCTCACTTTTGTTGTAATTATAGTTATGAGGTAAGAAACTGTATGATTTACTCTGTGGCTATTTATGGTATCCATAAGTAGGGTCCTACGTTGGCCTTTGTCCTGAAGGGGTTGCCTTGCCTTGCTTACTATCTCTCGCTTTGACTTTAGTCTACGCTTGTGGCTGGGGTTCCTGGCTAACTTGCGTACTCCACTCGTACCTTGTGAACTCATGAAGTTGATTGATCCCCTATCTTTTCAAGGGAAGGCGCGTTGTGGGACGACCCTGCTTCATTGACCCTTGCCTATTTCTGTGTTAGATCTTTAGCTTTGTTTGGATCGGAGATAGAAGAGCTTTGATCAAGCAGGTGGGTTACTTCCAAACTATTGCACATCATGGACATGTAGTCGACCCTCCTTGACTTTTTTCGTCTCTTCTTTTGGGCAACCGTTATTGGTCATGTCATCAATAGTTGAAGGTCTATGTGCTCTGTTTTATATCATATCCACTACCATATGGGCTTGGTGTAGCTTCATAGTATCCACCTCTCAACATTGGTTCTCCTCTAACTCCCATGGATCCAACAATAGATATCAAATTCTCCATGATTTTGTCATCTTTGTGATGATGTTGTTATGATTGCCGGTACATGTATGGGTGCACATGTTATGAATGATAATCCATCAGTTTTGCTGGATCTGGACCTCGGGTAGGACTTTGAAGATAGTCGCCATGTACATTGGTCATTGGTGTGTTGACCCACACATTCTTATCTTGCATGTAATCCTTCATAAAATCTTTATTAGAACATGGCATTATGCCAAAAGCTCCTTAAACTTCATCACTGTTGTCTCCATCATCTCTTCCACCTGATTTTGATTTAGATCTGGTGGAGACCTCAACCACATCATCTTCCAAGCCTCTATAAGTCTTTGGATGTTGATCTGATCTAGCCATGTAATTTTCGTCATCTACCTCCATCTGTAAGGCACAATGTGATCGACATTCCTCCTCTCTCATCAAGCACATGAGTATCATCATCATCCATCTACTTCTGCAAGATGTCTTCATCTCTTGGGATCAAATTTCGCCGAAATTCGGTCGAATTTTGATTTCAGTGGTTGATCGAAATTCGACCGAAATGGCCTATATCGGTCGAAATTTGGGGGCCCCAGTTCAAAAACCGGCCGAAATGACCGAATTTCGGTCGAATTTCGATCGAAATTCCATCGAATCTTTGTTTCAGTCAGTCATCGAAACGAAATTAAAATCCGACATTTAAGGCCTTGCTTCATCTTCATCATCCAAATCTTGAATCTTGAAGATGTAAGCAAGATCAATATTGTCTATGTAGTCTTACTTATCATGTTGGTGCATCGCATGCTTCATCTTCATTATGAGAATGTGACATACGTAGATAAGATCATGCATATTGTTTATCTCTGAAGAATCTCATATCTTGGAGGATGAGCTTGAATATGCGTCAATTCCTCTCACATTCTCAGGTTGGTGTGCTTTGCGACATCACCTTCACAATCATGTGTCGCCATGGCCATGGATTTTGCAAGATATCGATGATATTTCATTATCTCTGGATCGATGGAAAACACATGATATAAATTTACTAAATGTGTTTATATCATAAATGTTATACAAATATGGTAAACGAGTGTATAGAATTATGTTTTATAGGGTTAAAAATAAATCTATGACTATATTTATATACGAAAACAGATATATGGATATGGATACGGATGTTTGCGGATATCAAAATGATATCCATATCCATAACAGATACAGCGATGACGGATCGGATACAAATATATCCGTAACCATTTGCATCCCTATTCATCAATATTTCATTATCTCCAGATCGATGAAAAATTGTCCTTTATGTTTAACCATGAGTTGGCTATCATCTTTCTTCAAACTTTAAAGTAATTTATTTGGACTATATCTTTTCCCATATTGTGCATATAGTTTAAGTAGCCTTACCAAGGAAAATACATGTTAGTCTCAATATATATTATACATGTCCATCTAACTTAACCATGGACCCTTAAAATAAATTCAGGTTACATAAAATTGCACAATCGTTACTATCAAATGTTAGCGAGGCCCTCATCTAGATGGTAGGCTTCGCCCGGCAACATTCGATGAGGTTGCACAACAAAGTTCTATAATATTTCCTATTGAACATGCGGGTTATTTTATCTAGATCACGATTCCTAACAAGTTCATGACAGTTAATGTAGTATATAGTGTGTAAGTATTCTCATATATATATATATAGATTTCCACATAAAATAGTCATGTTTATTTCTAGTCTTGATTTTGACGAGTGACTGATTTTCTTCAACCTATTTACATAATAAGTATTTTACTATTATACCGGTTTATTATGATTTCTAGTTTACGAGTCTTTGTTATTTGTTGTTTGGTTTATTTATATTTTCTACATGATTAAACTTCTAATCACATGTCTTACTCAATACTGTCAGTACTACATATCAAAACGTGTGATAAATTTTTTGATAGAGAAGTTTGTGGTAATTGTGATGACAACAGTAGTACAAAGCTTGTATTTGGACCTCCAATTCAACAAATAAGCGTGTATTTCTGTCTTATTCATCGATTTCGACCTCTAAATCGAAAAATCAAAATTTGTGGTCGTTTACACGATTTTTGATGATTCTATTGACATGCCAGTGAAATGTTGATTTTCATGCTCGATAAAATGACATCGAAATCGTCATTTAAAGTCATGCATTGTCACAAGTTGGGAGCATCCATTTCATAAAGGATCCACCGTTCACCTGTGAAAATCACTTGAAGTTGTTTTAAACCTCCACTATATGTTTATATTTTGTATTTCAATTTATAACACTTTGGAAGTCAAGCGTGTAAGGTTATATATGCGGGGACGGCTGTTACTGTGATCGCTTATTGCATTTACTTCAAAAAGAACTCAAAGGCTCTCTAAAATATTTTGTTTACAAAATGATAATAACGACATATATTAATGACCAAGATAATGCACACGCATATTATAATTATGACTTAAAAAGATGTGGATAATTGATTAACATGTTATATCTCATTCATGTGGCTTGTTTGCTTGTTCGTAAATTTCACTAACTTCTCCACCATAACTTGGAGAATCGCCATGAGCTCTGGGCGATTGTCAAGGTTATGCTTGTAGTCGTGCCTCGTATTTAGCTAATACATTGGAAAAATACATAAACCTATTAGAAATGATGGAGCTAGATTCGCGTGAACTTGGCACATGATGTCATTAGTAAATGCTGGCCTGCTGAAAAGGACGTGAAAGCATTTTCATCCTGTGATTTTCTATGGTGCTCAACGGCACTATGGATCCCAACCTTGTAAAAATCGACTTACTAGGCCGACTAGTTGGCTCGATTATTCGAATCAGTATGCTGACTGACTCGATTAGTTAGGCCTAGTCGGCCTTTAGTCGAGAGTGATTAGTCTGGCCGACTAGTCGGGATATTTGGTCGACTAATTGGCTGATTTTTACAACTATTATCCGGAAACCCAAAATCCAAATACCCATTTGTTAAGGTTTTAGGTTACCGTCTAACAGTAACCCAAACCCCACGCATACCTGATACCCACTCCAAAACTCTTCGAATCCCACTGAAACGATCACCGGCATGGTCACCTGCTTCGGTCGTCAGCTCTGGTCGCCGCTTGCTCTAGTCATCAGCTGCGGTCGCTGCCTGGTCCATCCGATTGTCGCCTGCTCCGCTCGTCAGCATTCATCCGCTTGCTCCATCCGATCACTGTTAGGGTTTTTATTTTTATTTTTTTTTCCATTTTTTAATAATAGTTTGTTGGATGGTTATGTAGTGCTGATTTGCTATTTTGACATGCTCATACTATTTGTTGTATGGTTCTTAAGAAGCTCATACGATACATTTTTTGTTGGATGGTTCTTAAGAATCTCATACTTAAGAGATTCAACGGGCGACCGGAGGGGGGTTGGATCCAGCCATGCATGGGGTGCGTCAAGGGTGCCCTCTGGCGCCAATGTTATTCATCTTCGCGGCCGATGTGCTTTCTGACATGGCGGATGGTGTAGTTACTCGCGACCTGACTAGAGGCTTCTCGAAGGATGAGCTGGAGGTCTCGATCGCCCAGTACGCTGATGATACTCTGTTCTTCATCGAAGGGGGCATTGAGGAGGCTAGCGGCATGGCAATGACTCTGGAGATTTTCTCTGAGATATCGGGCTTGACTAAGAATAACATGAAATCGGTTTTCGTTCCTTTTGGGCAGGCGGAGCGATTGTCTGAGAATCTGGAGTCCGTGCTGGGATCGGGGAGATCCTCGCTCCCTCTCGAGTACCTGGGCACACCTCTTTGTCTCTGGGGCGGACTCGGATGCGTGATTGGTTGAGGGTGGTGGAGAAGGTTGAAGCCAAATTATCGGGTTGGAAAGCTGCTGTCCTCTCGAAGGGTGGCAGATTGGTGCTTTTGAAATCCGTCCTGTCCTCCATACCCATATTTCTTCTCTCCAACCGTAAGATGCCAAAGGGGCTGCGGGTGCGGCTGGAAAAGCGTATGCGCTCATTCTTGTGGAGCAATGGTGCGGGCGGGACTAGGGGGATCCATTTGGTGGACTGGAGGGAGGTCTTGCACCGGAAGGTCGACGGGGGCCTGGGGGGTGAAATCACTTGAACAAATGAACGAGGCCCTTTTGCTAAAGTGGGCTAGCAGGATTTGGGGTCCGGGGAAGGACCTTGCCTGCGCTGTGATACGTAAGATTTACGACGTCAGGGGCGCTCCTCCATCGCTGTCCTCCGGCCCCAACACCCCGACTCCATTTTGGCGCAGCATGGTGAAGGCCTTTGTGAGCAACATCGCTCTCTTTAGACCAGTTCTTGGGCGGGGAGACTCCTCATTTTGGACTGATGATTGGTCGGGGGGTGGGGCGTTATGCTCTCGGTTTCCCCGGTTGTTTGCGCTTGCAGGGGACAAGTCTTGCTCGGTTGCGGATTGCTGGGACGATGGGCTCTGGTGCCCTATCTTTGCTGCTTCCCTTTCTGACCATAGGTTCGACGATTTCTTGGCGTTGCTGGATTCCTTGCGGGAGGTGGAGCCGCCTGGTGGGAGCAGGGATCACTGGTGTTAGAAAGAGGGTTCCTTCACGGTCAGGGGGGCCTATGGCGCCATTGCTAGACCTCCACTGGTTGGCTCCGACTTGCTTTTCAGAGATTGTTCTCTTATCTGGGCATTAAGGCTCCCAGAGCGAATTGGCTTTTTCCTTTGGCTGATCAGGCGAAAGAGACTAATGACGAGGGATAGGTGCGTGAGGCTTCTTGGGGTTCACTCTGACAGGTGCTTAATCTGTAATGCGGCGATAGAATCAGTGGAGCATCTTTTTTTCTCATGCCCCTTGGTTTCGCAGTTGTGGCAGGAGATGGGCCTTGACTGGTGTAGCAGAGATGACTTCCAATCTTTTTGGGATTCGGCTCACGCTAATTTGCACAGGCCTCGGAGGGAGCGGATTTACCCCATGGCCATTCTCTGGGCGGTTTGGAGGGGAAGAAATGACCTTCTGTTTTCGGGTCAGCGTTTTTACAAGGAAAATGTGTGTGTGTTGGCTAATCGCTTGCTGGACGAGTGGAATATGTAATGGGTAGGGTGCTGTTGTTTTGGTTCGTTAACTCTTTGTTTTCTCTTTTGCCTTAATTAATAAAACTTGGGGCGGACACCACTGAGTGTTTCCCCCTACCTTTTAGACTTCAAAAAAAAAGAATCTCATACTATATATGCTCATATTATACATTATATATATATTATTTTGTTGGATGGTTCTTAAGAAGGGTCTATTTGTGTTACATTGTTACATACTATTGTGCAATGATGTAGGAGTTGTAGCTTGTTTGTTTTTATTTAAATGCATTTGTAGGAGTTGTAGCTTGTTTGTTCTTATTTAAATACAAATTGCATCTGTGTGTTCTTACGTTGAAATTATAACTTGGTATTATTATATTTTTAGTATATAATTGTTACTAATAGAATAGAAATTAGTAACTTGTTTATATCAAGGTTTAACTTGTGAGTTTCTGACAATGTAGATGGCTACACCCCCACGAATGTCGCTTCTGGTAGCGACTCGTTCTTCTATGTGCCACCGAGATCAACTGATCATGTATGACAATTTAGATACCTTTCTAACCATGTGGATCCGAACACGGTTACTTGCAGGTTGTGCAAGAAGGTGGTGTAAGGAGGGATTTTTATGTTTAAGCAATATCTTGTGCACCGTAAAGGCAACATAGCTGCTTGTCCTATAATGGACGAAGATATGAAGATGGTGATGATATCATACTTGGATGATGTTGCTAGAAAGAAGTGTCAAGAAAGCCGCTTAGGTTGCTGAGATGAGAGATGAGATTGATATTGGCATCGCTGGAGATGCTGGATTTGTGAAAAGACATCGATCATCCGAATCTCTAGAGCAGGTCGTCGCCGTTCAACTGTTCAAGGATCACGCCTGATGAGCATAAAAGATGCTTTATCAAAGGATCATCGAGAAAGGGTTGTCTCATATATATGCAACTGGGCATATACATCGGTGATCTCTTTCAATGCGTTGACCACGAAACAATTCAAGCAGATAGTGGAAGTAATTGGGAATTGGGATGTATGATCCTGGTCTCAAGACTCCTATGATGTATGAGATTAACGACCCATTTTTGAAGAAGGCGGTCAAGAAAATATCTGATGACTTGCAGTTCATCGAATCACTTGGAAGAAGAAATGATACTCTATAATGACTGATGCATGGACGAACATGCAGGGACGAAGCATCATGAACTTCTCTGTCAATTGCTTCTTGGGGACTTCATTTTTGAAGTCCATAGATGCTTCTGACGATACAGACTCTGCCGAGAGCATCTTTCAACTGGTGGATGAGTGCATAACTGAAGATGGCGTGGAGAATGTTGTTCAAGTTGCGGATAATGCTTCGACAAATGTAGCAACAGGGAGATTGCTGCTCACAAAATATCCCAGATATGGTGGACTTCATGTACTGCTCATTCCATTGATCTTGCTTTGTAGGCGATCATCAAAGATTCGATAGTGAAGAACACATTTAAAAAGGCGAGGACACTCGATTTTTATTTATGCCCACACTAAAACTTTGAGCTTGATGTGGAAGTTTACAAACAGGAGGGACATAGCTAGATCAGGGCAAACAACGTTTGCTACTACTTTTCTCAGTCTTGAAAGCATTCTAAAGAAAAAAAGACAAGCTCATGGTGATGTTTTCGTCAGATGAGTGGAGGATTTGCAAATAGTACAAATCCAAAAAAGGAGAACACGCGACGTCCATAGTCTTCAGCGCTACTTTTTGAGCTACACCGCATTTGCAATCAAAAAGGGTTCGTGTATTGTGCGTGGTTGATGATGATCGGCGTCCATCCATGGACTTTGTTTCTAGATGGCTTGAAGAGGCAAAGAGAGAGATATTTGCATCTTTTAATAGCGTGGGTTCATCTTACATGTTTTTTGTGGATGCTATTATCTCCAAGACTAAGGGCATGCTTAACACTCCATTGCATCTAGTGGCTTACTTTTTGAATCTATACTTCTTCTGCATGAAGTGTGATGGTGATGCGTATATTATGGTGAAGAGAGGTTTTATGGATTGCATGGAAAGATTTTATCCAGATTTGGATATACAAGATGCCATCACCACTTGTAGCTTCTTTATTACATACATGATCGTGGGACATTTGGCAAGCCATTAGCCGTGAGACAAAGGATGCGGAATGATAGAAATTTCGATCAAGGTATTTTAGGCATTATTTTCAATTAATGTCATTTGGATCATTTTTGATTTCATTGACTTACCCAGTTCTCTATTTTATTAGTTTATTGGTGGTATAATTATGGAGATGCCGCACCACATTTGAAAGATATGGCCATCAAGGTCTTGAGATTGACTTCTGTATCCTCTCTATGTGAGCGCAACTTGGGTATGTTTGACTCGATAAATGACTCTACTGACTCACCTAATAGAAATACTAGTAGTAAATTAATAATTGATATAGTCACAATTTTTGTAATGCTGGTTACAAATTCATACCAAGAAGAGAGGCATGTTGGAGACAAAGAGGCTAATTGACCTTGTGTACGTTCGTTTCAATTCCATCCTGATTGAACATTAGCTTAAGGAAAAGATCCTCTTTCCTCCCGTGCTCGTGCACATTTAGGTGAATGCACTGGAGAGGTCAATATACAAACTCAAGACGAGGAACTCTATCCAGGTTTTGGATTGATTTAGGGTGCATCAGCTCGTGCAAGTGGCACTGAAGAGAATTTGGAGCTGAGAAGAAGCCAAAGAGGTGAACGTGGCAAGGGAGCTTCTTCTTCGAGCTCAATGTTGCACCTATAAATGAAGAAGAGATTGAATTTCTACCTGATGACAGAGATGAAGAAGATGATGTAGAATAAGAGATTGATTTGGTTGATGATATCGATTGAGGTGAATGACTTTTTACTTGCTGCTTGAAATATTTTTTTGATATGTTGTATTTATTTGTGAATATTAGCTAATGTTATGTAGCCATTATTTGTTCTTAACTTGCTACTTTTTCCCTTCAGTTGCTGTTTTTTTTAGCTCTGATAAAATTGAAAGTAGCTAAATCTATGCAAATTTATGATTGAGTGTATATATAAAAAATTATTTATATATTTAAAATAATAAAAAAAATCAAAATCGACTAATGCCCAACTAAATCTGATTAGTCGCCTAACTGCTGACTAATCCTTTGTCAGTGACTCGGTTGACCGAGTACTGACTGTTGACTTCTACAACTTTGATGAACCCTTTTCCAATGCTTTGCTTTGGATTCTCCGTCATCGTTCGTATGACCTCGAATATGATCCCCATGGTCGACTTTTTGTCGTCATTCTTTATCCTCAATGCTGACAAACCCGTTCCATTATCTTTATTGCATGGGGATATCATACTTAAATTTGTGCTGTTGATCAAGGTTTCACCTTTCTAACTCAATCACGTCATATCTGAGGGATCTCAAACCACTTCCCTGAACAACATATCGTCAGTCCCCCTACATTCCTCTATTGCATGTTTTGCACTGCTGCAAAATTGGTTGCAAATCTGGTGATCTCGAGCCTTACAATGTCGCTATCGCATGCTCCTTATCAATGATAGAACTCTGGAATGGTTGTAGATGAACCTCATGATTGATCATTCCTGAACCATATTCACGATTTCTTGTTATTCCCAAAATGCTTAAAGATTTGGTCAATGCAATGTGTAGCACACTGGATCCAAAAGATCCCATACTTGGCGGATTCATGATCTTCTCACCGATCTTCTTGAAGTTGGCTTCTTTGTTTGTTACCGCTTGCACAATATTCTCCGGTTCGACCTCCTTGATGGCTTCTTGCAAGAGCTTGTGTATGTACTTGTCACACTTCATATGTAGAGGTTGATCCACGGCCTCAGCAAACACCATCTTTCCATCATAATATAGAAGGAAGGTAATTATTTGCTTCCATGTATAGCTCGTCCGCATATTGCGTATGAGGTTGCCCCATGCTCAAGCCACTTCTTCTTCGACTAGACAATGTATTCACCAATCTCCTCCTCTATGTGAAAATGATTGTTCATTATCTTGCACGAGGTTGGATCGGTTGTATCCGATCCCGTTGGCATAATTTCGTCAGTTGCGTATTGCAAGAGTGCCCCCCTTGCCACATTTGCCCGAATGCCTTCTAATGAACAACATGGTGACTGTTCTTCCGACTCACTCCTAACATTTGCCTAATAATCCTTTAATAACTTCTGCTTTGGATATTTGCTCAAAACGTAGTGAGTCGAGTCGGTCCTTCCAATGATGGTTTGAGCCCTTTGTCCTTTTGCTTCTTCTTTGGCGGTTCTTCAACTGCACCACTTTCGCTACCACTGCCACTTCCTGCTTCAACGCTAGTAGCGAACCTTGAGCTCCTACGAACAAGTCCTATACCACTATAAGCTGTGAATCCACGTCTCCCATGCTCTATCTTCATCAAGTACCACATTCTTTGTACGCGTTCTTTTGAACAACGGTCTGAAGTCAGTTGAGTACAAGAGATTGTCATATGAATAAGAAGACAGTGCGTTGAACTGTTTTTCAAATGTGAATTCTTGGAACTGCTTCTCTCTTTTGACTCTATCCTTTTTCTTCTCAGCATGCCCCTTTAAGCTGCCTTTCATTTTATTTCTAATCTCTCTTGTACAATTGTCGTATTTGGCCACTTTCTTGATGCTATCAACGAGATGTTTAGTTTGGTGATCCCACCTCCAATTTTCTTCCCTTAGGGTGTGTTTGGTTGGGGGGTTACCCCCCACTTTGGGTGGGTAACCCCCCAAAACCCCCACTTTTAATTTACTAGTGGGGCCCACACCCTTCCCATCAAAAAAATTATATATTATACCATCGTATCATCTAAAAATCATAAAATACTCAACTTCTACTCAATATTTCAAACTTCAATACAATCACATCACAACAACCACCTACTTTTTCAAATTTCAATACAATCATATCATAATAACTACCAACTTTTTAAAATTCCAATATAATCACATCACACAAACCCTCCCAACACTTAACCCACCAACTAAACACACAAACACAAAACCGGGTTATCCACCCCTGGATAACCCACGAACCAAACGCACCCTTAGAATTTGCATTGAGTCTTTGTTCTGTCCATCAACAACAATTGCGTACTTCCATCACATGTCCCCTCCAAATCTTGCTTGCTTGTTATCCGTACAAGAAGCCATAATCTTAACCACTCAAAGTGGATGGAATAATACTTGTAACTATGTCAACAACAACATCACATCAATGTATCAAAAAGTTGTGGATCTAACAAATATTAACAAAGAACACAACAAACTTGAGGTAATTGTGATGAATATTTCCACAATATCAAGTTATCAACATTAGTGACAATAATGATATATTAGACTCCTATATCTTGCATCTTATAAAAAATAAATAGTAAAAAAGCGTACAAAAAGCGTACAATAGAAAATTACGAGGTAAATTAGCTTTATGCTCTTCCGAACGGTAACGAAATCACTCAATGTAAGCGAAGAAGGTCTTTGTATGAGACATAATACTCTCAAGAGAATGCAAAGAAAAGAAAGATGATCTCGGGAGACGTGGGGATTGAAGTAGGGTGAAATGACGTGGAAATGGGGGCAAATGGGGCATATGGATTGAAATAGGGTGAAATGCCGCGAGAAGGATCTACTTTGAAATATTGGCGATATTTCATGATAATTCATACCATGATATAAAGTTTGTTAATTCATTCATTCAGTATTTGTGTTTTTGCAACACCTTTCACTATCTTATTTTCGTTAGTCATGATGCTGCTGGATAAAATATATACACGGCATGGGAGTGATTGTTTTTATTATCCATTAATCGGATTGTTTTTCAATTCATTTATTCAAAATTGGGTCAGTGTTCAGAAATGCAGTCCATGCAGCCACATATGCAGTTGCATATACGTATGTGGTTACCCTTTCGAATTGCATATATCATATGCGGTCTTATGCTGTTAAAGCATATATGCGGTCCTAGTAATCTGCATATGTGGCCGTATATTAAATAAGATTAATACCCGACCTCTTTCATCTTCGATTACACATCTTAATAAACAATATCTTTTTGAAGCTTTATATATCATGATTTTTTTGAGTTCTCATCAACATATTTTCAAAACCTTAGATTCCGGAATCATAAATATATATCACTTGGTATTAAGTTTTTACCATTGACTTAGAATTTTTGGTGACGATCTATGTTACCAATGTTAATAATGTATTTGCATCTCTTGTGCATAAATTGAATAACCATTGCTGGTTTTTCTATGAATCATTTATTTCTTTTATTATTTGTTGTATTCGTATGATTCAATTTAATGAATTGTGTAGCCAACATCCGTCTTATCCAACATTCATGAAATAAATCATGTAATTTAGTACTTTATCAACTATTTTTATAATAGTTTTATTTTTTAATTATTTTAATTTTTTACATTAAAATAACACTAATTGCATAATCCCTATATGCTTCCACATATACTTTCGCTTATCCGCTTACTTACTTCAGACCGCTTGACTGAACAAACACCGCATATCGACTTTCTGAACCTTGGCTGGGGTAGTGGCATTTCTTGTTGTTGCAATGCAGGAAGAGAGAAACGAGAGGGTAGGCAAGGTTGCGATGCTAGGAAGGTGGGTGCATATGAGCTTACTATGGGGATTCATGTTGAGGCGAGATAGAAGAGGGGGATGGTGAGGGCTTCAGAGTAGACAAGGGCTTGAGACCGACAACATCATCATCATGGGCTACGATGTTGGTACATTTTAGGCATTCTGGGGGAGTGCAACACCCGATGTCTTTTATGTGGTGAGCTTGGATGGACACTTCATGATGAAACATCGCGATATGATGGTCCTTTTTCAGTGTGGTATGGTGGGGCATCGGGACTCTTGCTTGCATATATGCCTTTGCTTTGAGAAGAAGGTAAGAAATGGTGACAACACTTGAAGGGGACCCATGGTGCTTCTGGAGCGCTCCGTTTAAGGGATGTTGGTGGCTTAAGGGTCAACTATCGCTGATGGTTTTATAGTAAGTTGTTATAGAAGATAACCGACCTTGATAACTTATTGGGTTCGAGCTTATCTCTATCGTTAATCACCTCTCAAAATACTTAAGCTCTAGTTATAAGGTAGTAATCCCCACTACTTAACTCACTCTCACACTTTGTGAGTTCTATTTGTGAGACTATGTTTGGGAAGTTACAACGTCTTCTACTTATATTCCCAAGTGTTGCTATATGGCTTGCCACTTAATTCTAGTAATATTGGCGGTTACACTGTTTGGGGTGCGCTTTCCTTCTTTGTGGTAGAGGTAGCTCTACTTCATGGGCAACCTTTTTTACTATTAAAGGGAACTTGTTCTAATGACATTTCTAATGTCTTAGACTTAAATCCAAGCGATTATTGAGGATAACTACCCTTAACAATTTTTTGGGCTCGGGTGCTTGGTCGATTGCCCATGATATAAAATGCTTAAGCCAAGTTATGAAGTAGTAAAACAACTCTCTTATAATCTATTTTCTCTCTTTATGATTACTTGTGGGACCATGTTGGGGTGTCACAATCTCCCCTACCTTCTTATATTTGCAAAGTTCTTGTTGCCAGTTATCTTATCAATTATTCTTAGTAATAATTGTTGGTGGAAATTAGCAATCTGTTTTTTCATAGAACCCTAGGCTCTCTTATATAGAGAGGACCTATGGGTAAATTACATAAGAGGTTATCGGGAAAATAAAAATAGAGAAAAAGATACACTTACTACATAATATTCTCTACACTCCCCCTCAAGATGGAGCATAGATATCAATCATGCTCAGCTTGGAAGAACATCTCTGGAAAGGTCCTCTGAGCAATGGCTTGGTGAAAATGTCGGCAGTCTGCTCCTCTGAACTAACATGTGAAGTAGAAATCAAGCCCTTCTGGATCATATCTCTAGTGTAGTGGCAGTCTACTTCAATATGTTTTGTTCTTTCATGAAATGCTGGATTATCGGCAATAAACAAAGCAGCTTGATTGTCACACTGTAGCTGCATGGGTAGAGGTACATATATGCAAGCCTT
This sequence comes from Ottelia alismoides, assembly GCA_037367405.1. Classification (NCBI taxonomy): domain Eukaryota; kingdom Viridiplantae; phylum Streptophyta; class Magnoliopsida; order Alismatales; family Hydrocharitaceae; genus Ottelia; species Ottelia alismoides. The sequence continues at coordinate 706,872 of JAZKJV010006309.1, read as the reverse complement.
CTAGTACAACTCGAACCCACATCATCTCCGTGCTTGCTTGTGTCATTTTCCAAGAATCCAGAGAGCTGCCCTCAAAAACTGCAAAGCCTGAAGTAGACTTACGATCCTTAGGGCACCCTGCATAGTCTGTGTCTGTACAAGCTGAAATAGATAAATCTGTGTTCTTTCTAAACAACAATCCTGATCCTGAAGAAGAGTTTATATACCTTATTATCATGTATATAGCATCCATATGTACCTGTCTTGGCTGCTCCATAAATTGACTCACTCGACTTACTGCAAAAGCAATAGCAGATCGAGTTATAGTGATGTAAAGAAGCTTACCCACCATCTCTCTATATCTTCTCCTGTCCACCTCTTCAGTATTGATGTCATATAATTTCATACTTGGATCCATTGGAGTGCTCGATGGTCTACATCCAACCATGCCCGTTTCAACCAACAAATCTGTAATATATTTCCTTTGGGTCATCACCAGACCCTGTGTATTCCTGGCAAACTCCAGCCCTAGAAAATATCTTAGGGTACCAAGATCCTTCGTGACAAACTGCCGGCCCAAAAATGCTTTTGCCATCTCTACCCCCTGAATATCATCTCCTGTAACCAGAATATCATCAACATATACCATGATGACAACCGTACCTCTAAAAGTCTTCTGATGAACAACGAGTGATCCGCATTTGATCTTTTGAATCCCTGTCGTTCAGTTAGGTGGGAAAGCTTCTGGAACCACACCATTGGGCTTTTTTAAGGTCATATATCGCCTTGTGAAATCTACATACCATATGATTCTCCCTCTCAGCAGCAAACCCCGGTGGCTGCTGCATGTAGACTTCTTCCTGCAAATCGCCATACAAGAATGCGTTCTTGACATCAAGTTAAAATATGGACCAGTCACGTACCACAACAACAGATAGAAGAATGCGAAGAGTAGAGTGACGAGCCACTGGAGAGAATTATCCAAATAGTCCACACCATATGTTTGAGTAAAGCCTCTCGCGACTAGCCGTGCCTTGTACCGGTCAAGGCTCGCATCTGCATGGTACTTCAGTGAATACCCATTTGCAGCTAACAATAGATGCGTCAGACGGAGCGGTAACCAAGCTCCATGTACCGCGGGACTATAAAGCAGTCATTTCTTCTTCCATAGCCAACCACCAGCAGTCAGTCTTCATAGCATCCTGATAATTCCGTGGTATCTCCACGGAAGACAAAGCTGCAACAAATCTCTGGAAGTCTCCTGTGAGACGGTGAAAGGAAACCTGTGAAGCAAAGGGATAAGACGCACAAGTCTGTTTCTGCTTCCGAATAGTAATAGGAACATCAAGATCATCGTCCACTATACTCGATGGTGCACACTCCTCTTGCAAAAAAGAATCCTGCACAGACACACTATCCGACCCATCATTAGTAATAGCATCTGAACATACCTGAGGCGTGATGGATGCTTGACGTGCCGCCTGAGCATGACATGACCAACGTGTATAGAATTTAGGTAATGGTAGGATAGGTGGTTGTGGTGGTGGTGGTGGTGATGGAGATGACGTTGGCGTAACGACCGTGACAGGAATTGACAAAGGTGGACTCAAGCTAGGAGGAGGAGGAACATAGACATCATCATTAGATGTGGAAGAAGCCAACCTGTCACCTGCTGGGGAGAAGTACATAACGGACTCAAAAAATGTAACATCAGCACTGACAAAATATTTCCTGTTTACAGGGTCATAACAACGGTAACCCTTCTGAGTTCGAGAGTAACCTACAAAGACACACTTGACAGCTCTCGGTGAGAGTTTGTCAACTCCAGGAGACAAGTGGTGAACAAAAGCAACAACACCAAAGACACGAGGGGTAAGAGAAAATAATTCCTTCTCTGGAAAAATAACAGAAAGATGAATTTTCTCACCGAGTACAGAGGACGTCATACGATTGGCAAGGTAGCAGGCCGTAAGGACAACATCCCCCTAAAAGGTGATAGACACACAACTCTGGATAAGCAGGGTTCGAGTGATATCAAGAAGATGACGATGTTTTCCCTCTGCCACTCCATTCTGTTGAGATGTGTAAGCATAGGTGGTTTGATGAATAATACCTTTGAACGAAAAGAAATGGGAGAGAGAGCGAGTGCAGAATTCCAATGCATTATCCGTACGAACATATTCGACAGAAGAGGAAAAAACATTCTGCACTTCAATGATAAGATTTATAATAACATCCCCTGCTTCAGATTTATTCTTTAAAAGATATACTCACGATACACGAGAGAAGTCATCAACTACTACAAGATAGAACCTGTGTCCCTGATGATCAGGAACACGACTCGGACCCCAAATATCAACATGAAATAATTCAAAAGGGGAGCTACTGCTCCGACACTGATGACTAGGGAAGCTAGCACGATGACGCTTTCCCAACTGACAGGCTTCACATCGAAACGACGAACTTGGAGAGATCTGAGGCAAGAGATGACACATCTTTTGAAGCGGGATGTGACCAAAGCGTAGATACCAGGTGTACGGAGAGACTGATCCGTCTGAGTAGGAAGAGACACCAGCATATGAATTCCGGACCAGACGATAGAGACCATTCTGCTCAGAGCCACACCTAATCACCCTGCCCGTTAGCATGTCCTGAAAAATAAGAGAAGATGTGTCAAATATAGCGTGACAGTGCAAATCCTTCGTAATCTGACTTATAGACAGTAGATTCATGGAAAACTTAGGAGCATGTAGAACATTTTTTAAATGCATGGACGGTGACTAGGTGATCTCCCCCTGTCCAACGATGGGGGAATGAGTCCCATCGGCTATGAGCATTGAGCGTCTAGGTGGAATGTCTCTGTATGACTCAAGTCTATCTCTGTCACGGCAGAGATGATGGGTTGCGTCGGAGTCCATAATCCAATCTGAGAGATTATGACAGGATGTAAAAGCAGAAGCACTACCAGAGGTATTGGCAGTGGCAGAAGTACTGGCAGATGCTGAAGCAGCAATATCTGAAGATCCGCCTGGAGAATCTGTAGATGGTTGAGGCATAATATCAGGCAATCGCGCCACAAGCTCCTCAAACCGGTGATCTGAAGTGGATGCCGACGGAGATGTAACAAGGTCAGCTACATGCGCCGATGTTGGAAACTCATGCTTAGAATAACATGTATCCTCGGAGTGACCTGTGCGATGACAGAAAGTGCATGGTTGGCGAAAACGACCTCCTCGGCCACGAGGTCCACATCCACGAAAGGAAGACTGACCACCTCTCCCTCGCGACACAGCCATCGCCGAAGGTGGTGGAGTAGAAGTGCTGGAAGAAATAGAGATGCGGCTAAGCCTCCGATAAACTTCCTCCACAGGAGGAATGGTAGCATCGACAAGTATCTGAGATCGGGCTGCCTCATACTCAGGATCAAGTGCTGCTAGTAGTACCCCACCATGGTAGCATTCCGGAAGGTTTTTTGCTATTCAGGGGTAGACGTGATGGGTATAGTGCTATATAGTTTCTTAAACATCCCCCGCAGGGATGTATACAAAGAGTGAAGCGGCCGCCCATTTTGCTTCATCGTGAAAATGTCATGCTGGAGCTGTAACATCTTGGTCTCGTTCCACACCTGTGAATATGTGGCGGCCAGTATATCTCACATCGCCTTAGCGGTGGGCTGATGGAGGACATCATTGGCTATCTCCATTGACAACGTGCCTGATAGCCAAACCTTGGCATATGAATCATCAGCCTCCCATGAGGCATAGATCCCAGCCTTCTCTGCCGGCTCTTCCTCGGTAAGTATATGCTTCTTTTTTTTGAGGCTCATGTATATGCTTCTTACCGTCATGGAAGGCCGTATCCCGATATATCGGCGATATATCGCTGATATATCGATATCGACATGGGACCGATATCGAAATTGATATATCGATATATCCAATTTCAGGCATTTTCTTCAGAAAAATTCCAAGATATAGCGATATATCGGCGATATATCGATATCGACACGATATCGAAACGATATCGATATCGATATGTCCTTCCATGCTTACCGTTCGACTTCATGAGACTCATGAACTGCATCACCCGAAGCTCATAGTTCGTCATATCCATCTTGACTATTGGCGCTGGACCTTTGAATGCGCCTATGGAGGGCATATCGACTTTGTTTTCTGACATGTCGCCGGAGACGAAGAACTGGGGATTGTAGACGAAAAATAAGTGTCTACATAAACTTGATAGGATTTGAGTGCATATGTAAACTTTACGAACTCAAATCCATGGAGAGAGAGAGGCCGACAGAAGAAGGAGCTTCATCGTTGAAGGGAAGGGGACCCGGCGGTGGAGGTCCCCTACGTTGGAGGCCGGCGGTGGTGAAGGGAGCCGGCGAGGAGGGGCCGAGGAGCGGCAGCGACGACACCGAGAGATGGAGGGAGAGAGAGAGGGGCGGCGGTGGTAGGGTTTTAGGGTTAGGTTAGGGTTTTGGCTCTGATACCATGTTGGTAGAAATGAGCAATCTGTTTATTCCATAGAACCCTAGGCTCTCTTATATAGAGAGGACCCATGGGTAAATTACATAAGAGGTTAAAAAATGTACTAAGCCTTCTCCCACTATAAGTAGGGTCGGCTACATGGATTCTTGCTCAAATCCATGTTGAAAGATTCGACTATTTTTTTACGCTGGCCGTCGACTACCTAACGCAACCCCTACAAGAGTGGGAGTTGATCCTGGTCTTTTGTGAGGTAGACACACTATACTACCACTAGACCATTGAGTGGGTTCTAAATTACATAAGAGGTTATCGGGAAAATAAAAATAGAGAAAAAGATACACTGACTACATAATATTCTCTACAATAATGGTGGCTACAACTTAATGGTAGCACTTTCCTCATATCTCTTTGGTAGAGGTGACTCCACCTATTTTTTGAAAGAAGGGTAGTCTTTCTCATATTAGTGGGAACCTTTCTCTGATTCCATTTGTTATCTACTAGGTATACCTCTGAACCATTGTAGAGGATAACTGGCGTTGAAACTTGTTGAGACGGGACCAATTTGGCCCGTTAACCACCACTTAAAATTCTTAAGCCCATTGTATGAAGAATTAATCCCCGTTATTTATAATCTACTCTCACACATTGTGAATTCTAGATGTGAGACTATTTTGTGGTGTTACAACTTGAGTCTAGGCTTTGAATGTTACATTTGTGAAGGACCTTGTCTATTTAGGCTTTAAAATGTTTTGTGCGCAAGGGTTGATGGTGGGGGAGGCGCCCTAGTGCTAGTGGTTGCTGACATAGGAGGTGACGTTAGCGGAGTTGTGTGTTTGGTGGCGACGTTCGTGCTTGCTTAATGGTAATTTTATTGAGCTTCTCCCAACAAGATTTCGTTATGCAGGATATCATTGAGGGGTTGAAAATTTGGCTTAGTCACCTTGACCCTTGCATGAGAAGAAGGCGCTCGAGGGTGATGGTGCTTTGTTGGGGACCGACTCCGTATATGGTGTGCCTCCACATAAGGGATTCTTGATGATAAAATGGTTCATTATCATTGATGACTTTGTTCTGGTCTTTATTCAGATGCATGCGGGATTAGGATCGACATTTGTTGAGGACCTTTTCCATGTAAGTGACAAGGTTTTCTGTGCACGAGTGTTGTTGGTGGAAGAGGTGGTTTAATGGTGGATAACATAAGAGGTGACACATGAGGGGTTATATGTCTGGTAGCGATGGCTGTGTTTGCGTAATTGTGCTCATTTTGAGTTTTCTCAATGCAAGGTTGTGCTGTGGGGACATTGTTGAGGTGCTGGGACTTTGGCTCTGTTGCCTTGATGCTCTGCCTCATTGGCTCGGTGCTGCGAATTTAGCTCAGTTTCATTGGTGTATAGCTGCATAGGAAGCTAGGGTTGATGCCTTTGACGATGGTGTATTCTTGAGCCAACATGTCACGGTTCTCGATCTCAATGCTGGCCAGAGAAGCGGGGGTAGTTGTCTGCTCAGGCAGAATTAAATAAGGGATTGTTGCTTGTTATATGAAGAAGCATGTTACCCATGACCTTATAGTGCATGTCGCTCATGGTGATGCTCATAAGCTCCCCCCACTCGAAGGATGTGTTATGTAAAAGCTCACAGCCTTGGTAACTGAGGCAAGTGACTTAGGGATGGGAGTTCAAAGGAGAATGGCACGATTCTGTGGCAGGGGTTGCATTCCTTGCATCCCTTCCTGCAATGACAGAGGAGAGAGAGCAATGGGTAATGAAAGGACTTTTCGATTGTTGATCTGGGCGAAGATGGGAGTTCATTCTGCTAGGGTACATGCTAATGCACCCAAATGGAGGTCTTCATTTGGAATGTTTTGGATTTGCAGGACCTGGAGATAAGGGCATTTACGTCCACATAATTGACAAAGTGGACGCTTGGAATTTTATTATTGCATGAAACAAAGCTATAGCATTATGAGTCTGTATCTTATGGAGCTTACGTAGCACTAAATTGACTAATGTCTGTGTGTTTGAGGCTAGTAGAAGAGAAGATGGATTCTCGATGAGTGGAATGGGGATAGGTACGATTGGGAGACATTTTATTAGGACATCAAAATTTTGATTGTGGATTTGAGAAGAGAGGCGACCATAGTAATGGTCTTGTATGGCCTCATGGAAGCATCTGCTCACCGAGACTTCTGACACGAACTGCAAAAGGGTCGATTCCTTTGGATGCAGTGGCTTGTTAGCAAGGACTTCAATGGTAGGTTTTCTATGTGGACATGCCGAGAGTTGTAGGGGGTTGGGATCCAGGCTCTGATGAGTTCTGGATCTTGATCACAGAGCTACATCTTGAAACTATTGATTTCTCCAACTGCGAATTTGCTTGGATGAAATATTTGTCCCATTTGTATCTTGACATATTTCTTATATCTGTGATGCATGAACGTGTGATTACGAGGGAAGGTAAAGTAGGAGATCAAATGGCAGCAAATTGTCCAGGCAAAAATTGTTAAACGAGAAAGATGCAAGCGCCTCCTTCCACTCGATGGCTAGCAGCGGAAAAAGAAACCATGTTCACTCAGCCATGTACTCTAGGTCTTGACACCAAGGAGACAAGCGGGCAATTGCGGATTACTTCAATCTATTAGAAAGTGTAGTAGGGATGTTAGCTAGAGATGGTATCTCAGTGTAAGAGTAAATCTTTATTTTAACCCATGGCTACTTTTGGTGAAAAATATGGGAGGCAATGTGTCATCTTAACGTTAATATGGGAGCATGAGATACAATATCTCAATTTTCTTCTCCAAAGTGTTCGAATATGTCATGAGCTCATGCCCAATGGTGACGACTGGTCAATGCTATTTTTTTTTATAAAATAGAGAGTGCGCTCTCGAGGTGAGTGTCACCACAACAACCGCTTTATTAAAAGGTTTTGGAGTACATTACCTGGCAATCCAGGAGTTATACAATGCATTACAGTGCGCTAAAACATTTTCTGAGTAAAAACTTTGATTTTTAAACACCACATCATTCCCCCCTAACCAAATCGCCCACAGAACAACAAAAGGTTTGGACCAGTCATCCGATGATCCGGTCCCCATCGCCCGAACCGACCTCCAGAAAGCATTCGCCCCGTCCGTCGCCACCTACGGAATCCCCGCCTCCTGCCAAACCTGTGCCGATGTCAGACACTTGAAGAATAGATGATCGGAGTCCTCCATCCTGTGGCATCTGTAACAGAGAGTGTCTTCCTCGCCTAAGGTCCTCCCCCTCCTTGCTTTATCGCACTAACGACCATGGCCTCAAATTTCGCCGAAATTCAGCCGAAATTCAGATGAATTTGGGTTTTGGTGGGTAACCAAAATTCGGCCGAAATGCCCTATCTCGGCCGAAATTGGGGGGGGGGGGCTTAGTTCAAAAAACGACCGAAATGACCGAAATTTCGTTTCAGGCAGTCACTGAAACGAAACCGAAATCCGACATTTAAGGCCTTGCAAACGGTCCCTTCTGAAGCACCACAAGAAGACTTTGATCCTGCAAGGTATCTTAGCTGCCCAAACTAACTTCTTGTCCTGGCAAAGGTTTGGATCCTGTTCATCTTCCACTCTCACCATTTCCTCGTATGCTCACTTAACAGAGAAACACATGCCCTCCCACACAAAGTGGTCCATTCCCTGATCCAAATCGCTGACAAAGGCAGATCCTCCTGCAAACTGACATACCCCAACCATTGATCCGACATGTCAGACAGTAAGGTCGGCGACCACGTACTCGAATCCGCCACATGCGCAACATATCTCTCCCTAGACGCTGCCAAAGCAAAAAGTCTCGGATATCTATCTCCCAGGGCTCCCTCACCCGTTCAGTCGTCGTGCCAAAACCTGAACGTGCGCCCGTCCCCGTCCTTTGGTCGGAACCTATGTGCTACCAAAGGCAGCACCTCCCGAATCCCGATCCAGAGAGGGGACTCAAAATGTGCTCTCCTAGCCACCAGTTCACCTCCGACGCCATAGATCTTCCTCACAAGTCTGGCAGCCAGCGAGCCAGAAGGGCCCCAGATGTGAATCACCCACTTTGCCAAAGGGCCTTGTTCAATGCTATTTACCTGATCAATATTTTAGATCCACTGCACTCAATCGATGCTATTTACCTGATCATGTTAGGATCCTCGCAGACAAATTAAAAGAGGTGATGTAGGATCTTTTGTCTAGTAGAGACGCTTTTGTCTAGTGAAGATTGATGGTGTATACGGTGATTATTGCTTTGGATTGTGTGGTTAACCAGAAGATGAGCCAAGTGGAGGTATTTGTTTGGAAGGTGAAGTAATTTGAAGCGTATAATAGTTTGTGCTGGCTTTTTTTTGTGCAGTTCGCTGTACAATACTGTTTCTCAGACATGGATTGCTTGGATAAAGAGTTGTCTCAACATTGTCTTTCTACATTCCAATTCGGTCGTAGAGGAATATCGAGTAGGTTGTCCGCTGGCGCTACTCCTGTTTGTGTTGATGGTAGATGCTTTGAGCATGACGAGTTTACATGCTATGGCTACTCGATACATGGTGTCTTTACAACGTTAAATGCTATGGCTACTCGATGCACATTGTTTTTATCCTGGTTCTACAATACACAGAAGACACTTTTCTTTATGAAGGAGTATTGGCGAGGTTAGGATGTTCTCTACCTTGGTGGATGCCTTTTGCGGCCTATCTAAGCTTCATATTAACATGGAGAAGTCGATGTTTATGCTATTTGGCTTGACTTATGAAGCTGCTGCTGCTTGTGGGAAAGAACCAGACATCCAAAATGCAGGTTGCCTCTCAATTTGTTGGGGAGATCTGACACTTGGATTGGGGACCTCTGCTAGAAAAGATGTTTATTAAAGATATTATCCGGCTTTCTGACTTGTATACGTGGATTCGTTATCAAAGTTTATCTTAACTCTTCGTGGATTTTACATATAACCAATGTATACATGGATTTACTATCAAAGTTTGTCTTAAGTCTTCATTCTTACCTTAATTGTATTATTGAATTTTGCACCGTATTTAAAAAATAACCTTGAAAATGAATTGCAATTTATTTTAGATTTATAAAACATAAAATCGAAACAACTGTAGATTCCCTGCATGTCGCATAGTATGCAGTGTCTTATTCGAACGAGTCTGCATTTTGAACAGTCGTAAAGCAACTTTGAAACTTATGCCTAAAATTTTTAGAACTTGCTTGTAAGGTGCTTCTTATTGGGAAAAATCTTAGCATATTCATTGCGAAATTGCGTATTTCAATACCCATGCTTCCAAGGATAATGCAATTATGCTTACACGGTTTTAATGCATTTAATGGTTGTTTCAAGATCCATCCTTCATACAATTGGCCTAGTTTGTCTCAAATTCACGTCGAGTGCTCTTTCTTTGTACCGCCAACAATTATTTATTGCGGTTGTTATGTTTGTGCTTTTGATGCAAAAGTTTTGATACTTGATTTTTTCAAACATCTGAAAAGGAAGAACTTGCTTACCAGTGTAATTGAATTGACCTATCATATTACTCTAGCTAATAACATTCCCGTCTCAACATGTTGGTTATTTTTGTTAATTTTTATCTTTATTGAAAGTTTCCTGTTTTCTGGCAAATTATGAAGAGGTGATAGTATATTTTATGAATTCATATATCAGGGAAGGATATTAAAGCATGCTGGCGATCTACCTGCTGCAGCTGCATTGGCAGATGAAGCACGGTCTATGGATCTTGCTGATCGTTATTTGAATAGTGAATGTGTCATGCGCATGCTTCAGTCTGATCAGGTGCAAGGTTTTTTTATCTCACTGTTTGTGATAACTTATTCTGAGATACCGAAAATCATTTCACTCATATATGTGAAATTGTTCTATTTAGTTAAATATTTCAATCCTTGGAACCATATGTATTTTTATGAATACGTTGGAATGATGAAGGTGGTACAAGCTGAGAAGACTGTTGTATTATTCACTAAAGATGGAGATCAGCATAATAATTTGCATGATATGCAGTGCATGTGGTCTGTCTCGTGCTACACTTCTGTCTTTAACCCATTAAATGTCTTGGCAATTTACATCTATCTCATTGTTTGAAGGTATGAGTTGGCTTCTGGTGAAAGTTATCTCCGACAAGGTGATCTAGGACGAGCTTTAAAAAAGTTCTTGGCTGTGGAAAAACATTATGCTGATATAACCGAAGATCAGTTTGATTTTCACTCCTATTGTTTGCGTAAGATGACATTACGTGCATATGTAGCGATGTTGAGATTTCAAGATCAGCTGCATTCGCATGTATATTTCCACAAGGCAGCAGCAGGGGCTATCAGGTAAGTTCTGTTTTATAAGATTAGTTTGTTGTATCAATTGATTGTTTCTGTTTATGTTGCAAATTTCGGTGGGAATATTGATTCTGATCCGAGCACTGGTTTAAAATAAATCAGGCAGAAAATCATATGGTAATAATGTGAGAAGGTATACCTTGCATTCACAAGTGGCAATAGCAAGATGCCCCTCACAGGATCTAGCTAGAGAGTCTCCGGATGGCTGTGTACTTGTCGTAACATTGACTCGGATCTTTTAATTGGTTCATTTCAATTTCGATTCCACCATTGGTTGATTGACATGTAAAACGATTATAGGGTTTATTTTTGTTTAATTATAGCTACCCATACCATCTATGGGTTTTTAGTATGCGGGGAATGAAGTCAAAGAAGAAACATCCTATTTGCAATGCTAGAGTATCTAATAAGGTGCCTTTGAGAAGGAAGTTCATCTATTGGTTTTAAATAGGTGCCTTTGAGAGGGAAGTTTTAAGGGGGAAATGCTTGAAGAACTCCTGGTGGAAATATTGATGTGAGACTCTTGGTGATTTATTTGTAAAGGTAGCTTTTAATATACAATGTGTATCCAACATAGTAAGCCATATCGCGATATATCAACGATATATTGGTATCGACCGGTGAACGATATATCGCCGATATTTGCCCTTCGAAGGCCATTTTCTTCACAAAATCGGTCAGATTTGGGCGATATGGCGTGGATATATTGACGATATATCATATCGACAAGGTACCGATACCGATATTACCTACACCAGTTCCAAATAATGATTGCTAGTAGAAGGAAGCTAGGCTAATTAGGGAAGTGCAAGGGGAACTAGAACCGAGTATATATGGTTTTTCTTTCGACAGGGGTACACCCTCAATGTTTGGGTAGATATTGGTAACTCTCATATTATCCTATGGTTTCTTATTGTTAACCAGCGCTGAATGTTCCTAATGCAATGGTTTAGATTTTATGACATTGAATTAAAAGAATGCCTTGTCCGTTGGGGTGGGGCATTTGGACATTGTATGCTCGAATCTTATAGGGATAGTGAGTTGATTTGGCTTTTTTTCATGCTCTCTAGAGGGTAAGATCCTTTCATGTTTTCTTTTGATGTGGATGGCTCCTTAGCATATAATATGAAAAGTAACTTTCCACAGTATTGGGTTTTGTACTCATTTGGGGATATTTTTCAATATTTGTATTCTCGTGTACTTTGCTGAATCCTAACCTCTTCTTATATGTAAAAGATCGTGGTTCATTTTCAATATAAGTTTATTCGACTCTTTTTTACATGGCATCAGAATGGCTGTCTTAAACTTGAGATCTGATCTTTTTTTGGCCCCTCATCGCCACCAAAGCCCTAACCGACGGTACCGTTGACTCTAATCTCTCTAGTTGGTGCTACTTTTTGTGATTGGTGCTGCATTCTACAATGCACTACAATGCTGCCGATTTCTCATTGGTTCTTTATAATTGTTCTATTAAAGGCAGTCCTAGCAGCCATCCTCATTTTTTTCGTACTTGTTAGGATGCTGCATGTGGGCATACGTCACCGCATGCGGGCCCACATGCAACGCTTTTTCTAGAGTTCGAATAACTTGCAATTGAGAGAAATACATTTGGTGAAGTGGAAGCTGGTCGCCTCATCGCAAGATTGTGGAGGGCTTGGGGTTCTCAGACTAAGGAGGAGATGAATAAGGCACTATTGTTCAAGTGGGTTGGCACAGTTGTGGGGTATGAGGGAGGACCTCCCCTACCGACTCATTAGAGATTTATATAACATCCGGGCTTCGTCACTGGTGGCACACTTCTTACATCATATCAGATTTTTGGAAGGAGATTTGCATGGTTGTTCACGAGATTCCTTTGCAGATGCACGCGGTCTTAGGAAGGGGGGAATCTTTTCTTTTCTGGATAGATAACTGATTTGGAGGCGGGCCACTTTAGGATCGATTCCCACTCCTCTTATCACTGACGGTGGATCGTGATTTGGTTGTTAGCTCAGCATGGGTGGATGGTCAGTGGATGCCGTGATTCTCCTCTCCTCTTTCTAAGCAACGTTTCGATGATTTCTTGTGAATGTCTGAGGCGATAACCAATTGCTCTTTTCCATATGGCGGTTGTAACCATCGGGTTTGGCGTGATGGGTGTTTCTTTCTGAAGAAAGCCTACCAGGGATCGCCATATCGCGATATATCGTCGATATATCGGTATCGATAGGTCACCGATATATCGCCGATATGGACGATATCGGGTATCGACAAGAGAAAATGCCTAATGGATACCGGGTTTCGGCGATATGCGTCGATATATCGCCGATATATCGGCGATATATCGGTATCGACATTGTATCGAAACGATATCGATATCGATATTTCCTTCCTTGAAGCCTACCAGGCGCTTTCTTCCAGCATGATCTTTGATCCGAGCATCTTGGAGCATGACTGCAGTCTAATCTGGATCCTTAAGGTATCACTCAAATTGAAAAATTTTCATTGATTGCACCAGCGGGAGCTGATACTTACCAAAGTCAGAAGATCCACTTTTGTGCGGGGGACGACAACACATGCTCCGTGTGCGGTAGCGGCAACGAGGACTTGACTCATTTTTACTACTCTTGCACTTGCATTCGGGAGGTTTGGGCTGCTGCGGATATCCGTTGGATTGATATCTTCTTCTACATTGGCTTTTGGAATGTGCTGGTGGCCAAATGCCCATGGAGCGCCTGCACTTTATTGCTACGATCTGGGTAGTATGGTTGTTATGTAGTGGTATTATCTTCCCGTCGGGCTTGTTACATGTAGATAATGTAACTCATCTAGTTAGATCTCTTCTCGAGATCTATCGGTTGTAAGTTTTTACCTTACCTTTTGAATATATTATATGGGGCGAACACCTCTGGAGTATTTCCTCCTTTTTTGGATAAAAATCAGTCTAGATGAGAGTCATGAGACATGATATATACCTGATGGTTATGAACTTTCGCTTTTGTTGCGACTTCACTGTTGGTTCATGCATAAGAAACATGTTTTAGTGATGGCAAAAACTGTATTTTTAATCTTGTAGCTAAGTTTCAACATTGGCGATTGGTGAGCAAGTCAATGAATTCAAGTTTATTGCCACGAAGATATGCTTAAAAGGTATCGTGAAGATTAAGATGATGTCTTTAATTGAGTCCTTATGTTTTCATTTCTAGTATACAAGTGTTGTAAAACTTTAGTACATTTGCATTTATGCATCATCGCATTTTTGAGGCAAATGGGGGGATACCTAGGAAAGTGTCCGTCCCATAGTTATTAAATTAATGGTAAGATACCATGGTTACCTTTATAAGAGCCACAACTTGAAGAGAGTTTTGGTGTGAATGATTACATTCTGTGATCCGACGCAAAAATGACACCATTACGAAGAAATTACTGAGTAGAATGGTTTTTGAAATTTTTAGTTTTTTTTGAATAAAAACAAGGGAGAGCACTCCCAAGATGGGAGTACTACACCGCAAATTCCATTGATATGCATTGAAATTCAATTGAAATTTTTAGTTGACTGAGTTTTTGCCATTTAGTTACTTTTTATTTCAATTGAATAACTATTAAACCAGCCACATAACTCACAATAGTCAGTCGCCTAATGTCAACCCAAAATACCAAAGATCACCCCGAGCACCGTATTTAACCTTCAATGGGTCTATGTCAGGTCATCTATTGACTAACGTATTTATCAATCAACTAACTCATTGATTGGTTGGCAATCTTGGTCATCGATATGCTAAATTTGATGGTATGATTGCATGGTTTTTGGCTATTTTTTGCCATTTGTATGAACACTCAAAGCTGGTTACTTTGCTCGAGGTTTTTCATCGGTTTGGATTTCCTCATTAAAATCTTCTTGCCATTACTTGATTTTTAATTTGATTACCAAGGCCCTAAATGTCGGTTTCGGTCACCATTTCGGTAACTGACCGAAACAAAATTTCGGTCGAATTTCGATCAAATTTCGACTGGAATTTCAGTCATTTCAGTCATTTTTTGTACAAGGGCCCCCATATTTCGGTCATTTCGGCTGAATTTCAATTTCGACCGGATATCGATATTCAATAGAAATTTGACCAAATTTCGCTGAAATTTGAGGCCATGTTGATTACAACGTTTTATATTGGTTGATATTGCAAGAAAAATCGTTATTCATATCATGTTGTTCCATCAGACATGATGTGTCCCGTGATTTGCTTTTCTTTTGCGCACATAATCAAGAATGGTGAATCTCGAACCGAAGGGATTTTCGGACTCATTTTGTGTACTTCGTCAGAATGTACTTCAAAAGTTGGAAAAAATGATGATGTTCCTAGAAGCGATTAATCCAATATATTTAAGAGAGATATTGACTATGGAAGATGAGATGAGAAAGCATTAAACTCCAAAATGATGATTGACCTCTATCACATCTTGTCTAGGGAAGAGTTCACCGTTTCTCACATTTAAGAATGACTTGTAAAGTTTGCATGGAGACTACACACAAGGCACAACGAAAGTCATTAGGATGCATATATGGGACATGAAATGTTCAAGATGAACAAATGCGAGCATTAAGGAGGTGAATGCTCGGTCCATTGCCATTGTAAGCAATCTTCTCTATTTGGGAAGGACGTTTTAACTTTGTGAGCTTGTAGGGAAGATTCTGACCACTCGCTTCAGTGGGAGCATAGAGCTACGTTAATAAGATAATCACATGACTTGAGCAAGATCCTACTTGACGATCTCTTAACCTTTGAATCTATGAAAGTAATATCCAAAGAAGATAACAAATGAAGAAATGAAGAAGACTTTTGCATTTATAGTCGAATTGGAAGATTTCGATTTTGATAGTGATCCCTTTCTCATTATATCATTGGAAATATCCTACACTTTCATTTCCTATTGTAGAAGTTTAGGTTATGTTCTCGTACTTTTTTATCTATTGTTGTTTTCTTTTGTCTACTGTATGTAATTTGCCCATATGCCTCTTCCTATATAAGAGAGTATAGGGCTCAAGGAATAAGCACAACTCTTATTTTTTCCCAACATGGTATCAGAGCGGCGGTCCTAGATCGGAGCTCTCGTAGCGAACCCTAAACCTAGCCCCCCTACCGCGCCGCTCCTCCTCCACATGCGCCGCCTTCCACGGGCGTCCCCCCGTCCTTCATAATGCGTCGCCCTTCGGCCCTTGGGTCTCACCGGCCCTAGGGTTCGGCCGTGTTCTGCCGTCCTTCTCCGTGAGCCACTGCCGCCGTCCTTCTCCGTGAGCCACTGCCGCCGTCCTTAGTGTCCCACTGCCCCTAGGGTTCGATCATTGTCTTCCTAAAGGGCTCCTCTCCCGCACTTCCAGGTTGATGGGTTTGGTTGCGTAAACGTCTACACATGCAACCAAACCTAGTCATGTCAACGTAGACCGAAGTTTATCTTGTCTACAACCCCTGCTTTCTCCAGTCACAATATCCGAAAGTAAGAGATCCCCACTACATACGCCTTCAGAGGTCCTGCGCCTATTGTGGAGATGGACGGATCCAACTACGAGTTATGGGCCATGCAGTTCATGAGCCTAATGAAATCAATGGGTAAGAAACATATTCTTACCGAGGACAAGCCAGAGGAGAAAACAGGGGTGTATGCCTCATGGGAGGCTGATGACGCATATGCTCAAGTCTGGTTGTCTGGTACTCTGATTCCAGACATTGCTAACGGTTTCTTGCACCAACCCACTACCAAAGCTATGTGGGATATTCTTGCTGCCACGTATTCTCAAGCCAAGAACGACACAAAAATCATGTAGATCCAGCATGACATCTTCACGATAAAGCAGAATGGTCGACCCTTGCATGCTCACTACACTGCATTGCGGGGATTGTTTGAGAGGCTTCATAGCTTCATGCCCCTTACAGCTACTCCAGAGTAATTGAAGACATATAGGAATGCCACGATGGTGGGAGTCTTTCTGGCCTCTCTTGACTCGCAGTATGAGGTTGTGTCATCTCAGATTCTGGCGATGCTATTATCCCTCCAATGGAGGAGGCTTTTCGGAGACTGAGCTGAATCACTGTCTCGACCCCTGCTGCTGTGCCAAATTCTTCTGCTATGACGACCTCTCGCAGAAGAGGCAATCCATCTTAGTTTTGTGGATGAGGACCACGTGGTAGGGGTGCCCGTGGTCGTGGATCACAATGTACTTACTGTCATAGAACTGGTCATACAAAAGATACATGCTACTCCAAGCATGGTTTCCCAGCATCTACCCGTGCAACAGAATAGATTTAGCATCATGGTGCTACACCCATGTCGGATCCACGATATGAAGACCTTGTGTCTCGATTGCGTGATATCATGCCTCCATCTAGTACTCCTCCTCCACCTATTTCAAAGACCAACTTGGATGTTGCTGCGACTGCAGAAGCTAGTTCCTCAGGTAGTGCTCATACTTGTACTTTCTACCAGGGTTCAAGTACCTCAGAATGGAATGTAGATTCAGGTGCCACACATCATTTGTGTGGAGATAGACATCAACTCACATCCTACAAGCAAGTTTCCCCAGGAAGGACAGTGGTCATAGCAAATGTGACTCATTCTCCCATCACAGGACAGGGACAGATTGCCTTAACACCTTCTATGCAGTTTCAGAATGTGCTTCATGCTCCTAATTTCTCAATGAATCTACTGTCTATTAGTCAACTTACTAAGGATTTACATTGTCGAGCGATATTTGACTCATCATCTCTTGTGTTTGAGGACATTCTCACGGACAACGTGATTGGACATAGCTGTGAGCAAGGCGGACTGTATCGACTGGTCTATACACCTTATGCTGGAGCATCATCTCATTCCACTGGACCTGTCTCTATGGCATCTACGCTTGGTCATCTTCCGTTTCAGAAACTGCGTCAAGTGCTTCCTCAAATTTCATCTCCCTCGTCGTTCAATTGTGAAACTTGTCAGTTAGGGAAGCATCATCGGTCTGTCTTCCCTAGTCGTCAGAGTCTGAGAAGTAGCTCTCCATTTGAGTTTTTTCATATTGATATTTGGGATCCAAGTCGTGTTCCCGATCATCAGGGACACAAGTTCTATTTAATTGCTGTGGTTGATTTTAGTCGTTTGTCTTGGGTTATCCTGTTAAAGAATAAATCTGAAGCGGACAACAATATTATGAATTTTATTAAAGAAGTGTAGAATGTTTTTTCTGTACTCAAACATTATCTCAATTCCTTTCATCTCATGGTATTATTCATCAAGCATCTTGTGCCTACACGTCCCAACAGAATGGTGTGGCGGAAAGAAAACACCGCCACCTTCTTGTTGTTGCTCGTACGCTTCTTATCCAGAGTTGTGCCCTACACTCGTTATGGGGCAATGCGGTTCTCACTGCTTGTTACCTCATTAACCGCATGCCCTCGTCTGTGTTGGGGGAGAAGATACCTTTCTCCTTTGTCTTTTTGGACAAGGAGTTGTTCTCCCTTACTCCTCGTGTCTTTGGGTCCGTTGCATTCGTTCACCTATTGTCTCCGGGTATTGACAAGCTCTCTCCTAGGGCTGTCAAATGTGTTTTTGTCGGGTATTCCATGACTCAAAAGGGGTATCGTTGCTATGATCTGTTACGATGACGATATTATGTCAGTGCAGATCAAGGTTGCAAAAGTCGGTAGTCGGTACTCGGTCGGTCGGGTCACTGACTAAGGATTAATCGACAGTCGGACGACTAATCGGATTTAGTCAGACTTTAATTGGCTTTGAATTTTACGAATATTTTAAATATATAACTCGTTTTTATACATAGATTTTCTATATTTATATACTATCATAATAAAATAAAAACGGTAATTGAATTTAAATAAAACACTAAGCATATTATAATGAGTTTGCTTATAAAAAAGCAAAACATATAAAAATATGGTATCTCCAAGTAAAATTTGGTCAATTAGTATGCCTAGTCGGAATTAGTCGATACTCGGTCGTTCACCCCACTGACTAGACTAGTCGGATCTATTAGTCGGGCCAGTCGGACGACTTTTACAACACTGGTGCAGATGTCACGTTTTTTGAGTCAGTCGTGTTTCTCTCTCCCACAGGTGACAGGTTGACGCCATGAAACATAACTGGGGAGATCTATATTCCTCCTCCACCCTTGTATGCACCACAACAAGCTCCTACACCTCCACTTACAGTCGACGGCAAGCCCCTGCTCATGATCATGGTCAATCATCAAGCATGCCCCAGATTTGTTCTGATAACATTAATTCTAATGATGGGATTGATGGTATTTCTCAGCTGGAGCAGGTAAGGGATGACACTAGTAGTGATACAGCCGATGCAGGACTTGATTTGCCTATTGCGCTGAGAAAGCAGAAGAGGTCATGTGCGTCATATCCAATTGCCTCTCAGGTTACCTTTGATCGTCTGACAGGAGATTTCAGGAGGTTTGTAGTTGCTTTATCAGTTGTGAACATTCCACAGACTCACCAGGAGGCATTAGCTAATAGTAGATGGCGTCTAGCTACGGAGGAAGAGATGGTCGCTCTTCAGTCGAGAGGTACTTAGAGCCTTGTTCCAATTCCTACTGGGGCATCTATTGTGAGTTGCAAGTGGGCTTTTACGATGAAGCAAAATGCAGATGGCAGTATTGATAGGTACAAGGCTCGACTGGTTGCTCGGGGTTCTACTCAGACGTATGGGGTAGATTACCTTGACACGTTTTCCCCTGTTGCTCGTCATTCTACCATACGGATTCTCTTATCTGTTGTTGTGATTCGTGATTGGCCCCTTTTTCAACTGGATGTCAAAAATGCTTTTTTATACGGTGATCTTCATGGGAAAGTGTACATGTAGCAACCACCTGGGTTTACTGCTGAGGGGGAGTGTGTACAGGTATGCGGGCTTCATAAGGCAATCTATGGCCTGAAGCAGAGCCCGAGAGCTTGGTTTCAGAAGCTCTCAGATTTGTTTGAGAAGCAAGGGTTCAAGAGGTCGAATGCCGACCATTCTCTCTTTGTACAGAGGACATCCAGAGGTACGACTCTTATTATGGTATATGTTGATGATATACTTATTACAGGAGATGATATGCAGGGAAAAAGAGCAAAGCAATTTTCGGGCCATGAATTCGTTACCAAGGATCTAGGAGTACTTAGATATTTCCTGGGATTGGAGTTAGCTAGAAATGAACACGGACTTGTGATGACTCAGAGGAAATATGTCGCGGACCTGCTAAGTGACACTGGTAT
Organism: Ottelia alismoides; assembly: GCA_037367405.1. Taxonomy (NCBI): domain Eukaryota; kingdom Viridiplantae; phylum Streptophyta; class Magnoliopsida; order Alismatales; family Hydrocharitaceae; genus Ottelia; species Ottelia alismoides. The sequence continues at coordinate 686,824 of JAZKJV010006309.1, read as the reverse complement.
GCTTGGATGTCGACATGCTTCTACACCCATGGATCCAAGTATGAAGATATATGATGACGATACTGAGGAGGTTGACATGAGAAGATACAGGGAACTGGTAGGGAGGCTTCTTTATGTTACTATTACCAGACCGGATATTTCATTTGCAGTAAATAAAGTGAGCCAGTTCATGGAACAACCTCATCAGGTACACATGGACGCTATACATATGATACTAAGGTATCTTAAGTCATCTCCAGGTGCAGGATTGATGTTTAGGAAGGAGGGCACTATTACTATCTCAGCATGTGCAGATGCAGACTATGCAGTGTGTCCACAGGATAGGAAATCTACATCAGGCTTTGCTATATTTGTTGAGGAGTCACTTGTCTCATGGAAAAGTAAGAAGCAAACAATAGTTGCGAGATCCAATGCTGATTCGGAGTATAGAGCTATGGCTCAAGCATATGCAGAAGTGATGTGGGTTCGTGCTGTTCTGACAGATCTACATATAGATGTTCCTCTTCCCATATCACTAAAATGTGACAATCATGCTGCATTATTCATCGCAAATAACCCTGCATTTCATGAGAGGACAAAGCTTTATTTCCGTGAAATGATCCAGAAAGGTTTTATTTCTACAACCCATATCAGCTCAGGAGACCAAACGGCAGGCATTCTTACCAAAGCTTTACTTCGGGGACCTTTCCAGAAGTGCTTATCCAAGATGAGCATGATAGATATCTACAATGTTGTAAAAGACACCCGACTAGCCCGACTAGTAGGTCCGACTAGTTTAGTTAGTGGGGTGGCCGATCGAGTTCCGACTAGGTCCACTAGTCAACCAATTTTTGCTTGGACATACCATGTTTTTTCACTTTTTTAAAAGCAAACTGATTCTAATACGGTTAATGTTTTATTTAAATTCAATTAATTCATTATGATAGTAAATAAATAAATAAATATATAAATCTATGTAAATATATAATAATATATGTTTAGAAATGATTTATATTTTTAAAAAATCAAAACTGATTAAAGCCTGACTAAATCCGATTAATCGCATGACTGCCGATTAATCCTTAGTCAGTGACCCGACCGACCAAGTATCGACTATCGACTTTTGCAACCTTGGATATCTATGCTCCATCTTGAGGGGGAGTGTAGAAGTCTATGTTATGTTCTCGTACTTTTTATCTATTGTTGTTTTCTTTTGTCTACTGTATGTAATTTGCCCATAGACCTCTCCCTATATAAGAGAGTCTAGGGCTCAAGGAATAAACACAACTCTTATTTTTCCCAACACCTATGTTCTAACTTAACAAGTCAGAAGAGGCACTATCTCAATCTGCAGACTGATGAAATCTTTCTTTCTGAAAAGCTTCCTGCATAGAGAGAAGTAGAAAGGGACCTTGTAGCCGAGCCCTCGGGCTTCGGGGACGTTGATGCTTTTTATCCTGGTAATAGAACCGCTTTGCCTAGTTCGTAGCTTCTCATCATTGCACCTCCTTATGGGAAGCCGAGAGTAGGGTTGCCTGGCGTATCTGAGACCTCAACCTAACTGACTTAAGTGCATATTCCAGAACTTTGACCCTATGGTCAGATAGGAAGATCATCCAACACAGGGACGTGAAGGGAAAAGCAGTTAATATCATCCACGAGTATGGGGCAGAGAGATCGACAACGATTATCACACCCTCTTTCGATAGTATGTACAGTTCGTGCCCTTCGGCCTATCACTTTTGCCAGCTATTTGCTTTCACATTGGACAAGGTCATGGGTCAGATCATTGGGTTCTCGGCATCTCCCTATTATGCTATAGTCACCTGCTAGTGATCCCTTTCTCATTATATCTTTAGAAATATCCTACACTTTTATTTCGGATGTTCTTTATTAAAAGTTCGGAGTAAAAGTTTGATGAGTATCGTTTCTTGTCATTTGAATGCAAGACATTTAGCGAATCCCTTTTAATGTAAAATCATAATATCATCCATATAATTCGAAACCTACTTTGTGATGCGTCATTATAGTGCAAAATCATTATTCATCATTATAATGTAAAATCATTAATTTCATCATTATAATGTAAAATCATTATTTTAAGTCAAAAAAGTGGGAAACACGCTATGTGGACCTCCCTATTTCTAATAATTTAAATTGGCTTACTCACTGTTGTAAAAGTCGGCCGACTAGGCCGACTAGTCGGTCCGACTAGTCGAGTCGGGGGGGGGGGGTAGCCGACTCGACTAGGCCTAGTCGGCCATTAGTCGGTCAACCCGACTAATCCGTCCGACTAGTCGGCCGACTACTCGGCCGACTTTTACATAGACATTTTTTTATTTTTTTTATTTTGTGTTTTCTTAAAAGCAAACCTATTCTATTATGCTTAATGTTATATTTAAAGTCAATTACTTCATTTGTTTCATTATGATAGTATATAAAGTGTACAAATCTTCTTTCAAAAGAAAGAAAATGTACAAATATATGCAAATATATAAGAATATATGTATAAAAAATGATTTATATATTTAAAATAAATAAAAAATCAAAACCGACTAATGACCGACTAAATCCGATTAGTCGTCCGACTGCTGATTAATCCTTAGTCAGTGACCCCACCGACCGAGTATCGACTACCGATTTCTGCAACCTTGAGCTACGACTCGAGGAGAGTCTTAGCAATATGGTGAACATTCTCTACATACATATGCTCAATGTGGAGAATGACCCCATTACAGAAAGACAACGTGCATACATCAGAAGCTGGTTTGGTTAGAGGAGACAAATCTTTCGAGACCTAGCACTGCCTAATTCTCATATGCCTCGTCACAAGTGAGAGATAGGTGCTCCACTGACTCCACATGCAACCCAGAGAGAGTGCAAATGCAACTTTTGCTATTGAGGATGCAAACAGATAAGGATATATCCGTATTCGATCTGTCAGCATATGCCTTTTATACAGATTTTGACATTCGTATCCATATCCATTTTTAAAATGGAGACATATATGAATATCATTTTGTTATTTGTTTTCACGTATAAATATAGTTGTAGATTTATTTTAGCCATATATATCATAATTTTATACCTCTTTCCATCATATTTGGTATAAATATTATGATATAATCACATGTAGTATATTGATATCATGTATATTCCATCCAATACATGTATGTTTAAGCTTTTATACAGTGTATTTATAATATTATTCATAGGCAATCAATATCAGTTTTACATTCGTTTTTAAGGATATGGCAACATAGTTGTTATATCCGTTAATTTCCGTATCCACATTCATATTCGTATCCAAAAACTAATAGGGATATGGTAACACATATCCTAACCAGTCAGTTTACATCCCTAGTTACTATAATCAATGTATTAGAACTAATACTTGGCTCTAATATGCGGTACGAGGTGGGGGGTGTTTCTAGTTGGCCAATAATCAATCCATCCGACCATTCGGTTTGTCTATTCGACTGACAATTGATTTTTTTTATTTTTTTAGGGATTCCCATTTATATCGGTGTCACCACAAATGTTAAAGCTCCATATATGTAACTTGTTAATTGATACTTTTATCTTGAATTCTTGTTAGTTGATGACCATGAGTATAAATATTTAGAAATATATGCATTAGATATATTTTTATATTATTAAAAATAAAAAAATTCACAACCAAATATCTTCAAATAGTCATTGAATACTGATTGTTCTTTATTTAGTGACCCCTTGAGTGAGTACCGAATAACGACTCTTACGGCACTAGAAAATATTGTCGTTGCCCATGCATAGTCTCAAACATCTCCTTGGCCGGTAACCTACCACGCCAACGTAGCCAAAGGAATATCTTGATCCGCTTAGGATTGGGCAACTTCTAAAACAATCTGTAATCACGAACACACTCATGATTAGGTAACCTTAGTCCAGTTAAGGCCATGCAAATAAAGAGCCATCCTGCTACATTCAATGCTGTGAAAACCAGATGGCCTTGCGATGCTATTAGTGGTCTCAAACACCTGAAGATACTCCTAAAAGTTCTGCTTAGAGAAATCCAAGCGAAAAGATGGGGTTCATGTACCATCCCCCCAAGTCTCAGAAACCAACATCTTACGATCAAACGGCAGCGTAAACAAACGTAGGAAGCTTTCTGCTAGTTGTAGTGGATCACCATCAGTCCTGTCATTCTTCCATATCTTGAACAATCAGCCATCTCCTACAATTGGGTAGAATAGTACGAGGATCTAAGGCAACGGAGCACATACCCTTCCAAAATGCATAAAGGCACACCTGCCGCCAATGGTCCATCGAATGTTTTGCTCGAAATTTGATTTTGATTAATGCTTCATTCATTATGGAAGAGAGATGTAATCCTTTGATTATGATCGCAAAGCTTTATTTGTTTATCGGTGTAAAGTATGAATTCTCAAATCGATTCTTAATTTAGATATTATGAAGTCATCATAGAGAGATGGGGTTGCGCACGTGATCCAGGTTACCCATTTACACGACATTCGCACTATTAGTTCACGATTGATCGCATCAAGTTACGAAAAACATGGAAAACTTTTCACGAGTTTGGATGACATTCTTAATGATATAACATGCCACGACAATACATGTGTCACCAAGGAAACATTGCTTTAACTTCCATATAGTACACCTTGTTTCAATAGAAATTTTAGTGTTTTGTAAATGTATCCTCAAAAAATATGGCAGAAGAGAAAGAAAACATAATAGAAATATAGCCATCTATACAACGCTATCCTGTGCACCGTCAAAAGTAAATCGTTGTCTGAACACCAAAAGCTAAGAGTCCTGCTAACCAAGCTACAGTGCTGCAGGCACCCTCCTTGCCATCCATGTTAGAGACAAAGAGGCGCCAACAAATGTTGTGTACAAGCAGTAAGTATTAAAATTAAATAAGAATTTAAGTGGTTATAAAAGGGAGCAAGTAGACATGTAATGACTTCATATAATATTTTAACTACTTGCATGGAAAGAAGGTTATCTAACTACTCAATACATTAATCCTTTTCTACTGGTGGAACAATAACCAACTCAAGCAGTAAAGAAGCACCCTAAGGGACTTATCTGTCTCGCTTTCCCAGTGGAAGAGCGGTCCAGGAGGAAGTTAGGCAAAACTCCAACTACGCCCTTGAGACAGGTGGGAGATACTCTTCGGTCCGAGTATCACTCCACTCCTGCCCGAATCGGTGTAGGAATGGGCTAAAGAAGTTCGAAGAAAAACCAAAGGTCCTCCAGCCTGGGAACCCTAACAGAACTCATGGTCAGTGGAACTAGTCAAGCGAAAACACATGGATCCCAGCGAAGCAGAAAAACTGCGAGTTTAGGGTCAGAAACTGGGATCCTAGACCCGTGCACTAGGCAACCGCTGCCCAAATCGGGGCGTCCTAACTCAAGCTCAGTTTAGGGTCATCGCACCCTCGCACGGTCAAGTGTAAGGGCACCTCGATTGGTAATTGTCTGACATCACTGATTCATTACCTTATGGATGCATTTGATTATAGATTCATTTCATTTTCCAATGAGCACCAATATCTATAAGGACATGGTCCACTCATAAACAATGTGATTACAATTTCAACTACTTTTTTCAGATACTTAGTTGTCATAAAATAAATGATTCCTCTGATTCAAGATGTGTAAGGTGCATGGTTATTAAGGCGGCAAGGCGACAAGGCGTTACACCCGGGCGCCTAGACGCCTAGGCGCGCTTAGGCGTGCCTAGGCGCGCCTAGGCGTTTTCAAAGTGGCACCAAGAAATTTCAAAAATATTGCATTTGGATGCTCGATTATTAAGAAATTATATCGCATTTCAAAAATACGACATGTATATCACATTTTCAAAATGCGCTATATATATCGCTTTTTGTAAACGCGCAATGTATATCGCATTTTGAAAATGAGATATCTGTGTAGTGTGCATGAAAAATAGTCGCTTAGGCGTCAAGGCGTGCCTAGGCGCACCTAGGCGGCCGCCTAGGCGCCTAGGCGGCCCAAGGCGTCGCCTTTTTTTTATAAAAGCAAGGCGCATGTTCAAGGCGCACGGGCTGGGGCGCCTAGGCGGCCGCCTAGGCGCGCCTAGGCGTGCGCCTTAACAACACTGGTAAGGTGTGCTTTTTAGTTTATTACAATCATTACATGCAACATAAGAATATGAAATTTTGGGGACTACTATTTGAAGCTACTAACAGAAGAAAGTCACTGAAAGTATGTGCAAGATATATAGTTGGCGGATGGCTGATTTTCAGCACCATAGACACTCCACACATGCATTACTGCTCCGAATGGTGCGGCCCCCAATCAGTCTTTTCTGATATCCTTTAGCCTTCTGGCATTCCCATCTCTTTTCATTGAATCGACACCTGTCATGTGGAATGAGGTCTGGGTGATATATAACAGCGAGAGAGTTCAACGAGTTGAGTTAAGACTTTCTTGAATTGCTCAAGTAAATAGAATCATTCTATACAGAATATGATTTAGCCCTTAGTAAGGCTTAGAGAAGATGAAATACGGCCCTGTCGATAGTCTCCACTAAATGCGGCTTGGACAGAGCTCAAGTTAGATAGGAAAACATGGAGATCGAGTGAGACTGAGAGGAGAGCCCGGGGATTTTAGTCAATGGGCATGCATATTCTCTGGCTTCCCCTGAGTGATAGAGTGACTACTGGGTCCTTGTATTCCAGTTCTTTTTCAATTTGACGGGGCTTGGTCCTTTGAGTCTTTCTTGAGCGAGTCCTAGTTCCCATAAATCAAAGTCCCTCACTCGACAAGGTAGACAGACAGCTCTGCCCAGTCATCGTCTGTCTGTAAACTTCGAGTCTTTTATCCTTCTTCTTTCCTTGCTTTTCTTTCTTTCTTTCGCTCTTTGACTCACCCTCTTCGGTCGCGTTTGTATTCGCCTCTTCTTTCTTCTTTTGGAACCTGAAGATGTCATGTCAGAATTCACGTACTCAAATTTGCTTAATCAAAAGCATGATCAGCTGATCTATCCTAAATTATAACGATTTAACAAGTTTGAGAAAATAATTCCAAATCAGGACATCTATCAAAACCGAGCACTGGAAATGAATAACATGGGAATTCATTCGTTAACATTTCCTCAATTATGTGTCACCTAGATTTGTATGCTCTCTCTCTCATACACACACATACACACACAATATGATTAGTACTATGTTTGATGAATTGAACATTATCTTGTACAGAAAACATGTGAGCATGAGCAAAATCCATGACATAAATGGGCTAAGACTAATTGAACTGTGCAACTCTTGAAATCCATGACATAAATGGGCTGATTAATTGAACTGTGCAACTCCGAAGAACGTGGATTTTACATTGAATGAGAATAGAAAAGGGCATAAGACTACTAAGCAACTAAACCAAACACACATGTTACCAGTGGGCGATGAAAAATTGTCAGCCATTTGCTGCTCCAGCTTTTCAGAAAGTTTACTGCTAAGGTGCTCACTTTCTGGAATCAACAGTATACCCTTCAATTGATTACTGAAATCATGAAGACCTTCGATTGATAATAACATGATGCATATTTGTTGACACCTTCCAATATTCTAAGCATGAATAATATATCATAGATAGGATTTTCCCTTTTCAATTGAAAAGGTGACTCAGCTGACAACACGCTGGAGAAGAAAGGGAGCCACCCAAATGGACAAGCTATCATTTTTAGAAGCACGTGTTGGAGGATGAATGTCTCTTGAATCTGTTGTTTTATAAGTAATAATATACAACTAATTCCAGAACATGTTGTTCAATATCAATTCAGATTGCAGATTCTTTTTTTTATGACGGCTTGATAAATAGTCAATTACTTATCAATTTCCTTGCCATACATGTAAAAAAATCAGTATCCAACAAAATAGCTGTTTATGTTACTTTTACCTTGTTTAGTTTAGGTGATATAGAGCTGTATATAATCTCATAAGCATTTTCATCTCAGTGAATTGCACATTTTAAATTGCATGGTACCCAGAAATGACGATGAGGTAAAATATGGATAAACCCAAAAAGTTATAGGCTCTTACAAAAATATGGTATGTAATTGCTATAAGATTCTAATCAAATATAATGGAGAAAGAAGATGATTGACAAAAACACATTGAAGCTGTTCACTTTCTATGTTAACTTGAAATCGAAATGTGTATAAAATACACGGATGGCAGCAAGAGGAGGGTCCTAGCTTGTACCTTGCAACCTAGAAATGGAGATGGTCTGATCGTCGATGCCTCACCGATGATGTGAGCAATAGGGAGAAGAGGAAGAAATGGGTTCTTTGTTTGGGAAAGAAGAAAGGAGAGGAAGAAAAAGATGGGGAAGAAGAAGGTTTTGGTGATAGAAATAAAGAGAGGAATGGGGTGCATGTCGAATTTTGAAACCCAAGGGGGAACACGTGTGTTGTTTTGAGTTTTATCTCTTTTTTTAACCTTGATGAAATGCCAAAGTCATCACCAAAATCACTATGTATTTCCAATTCGGGTAAGTAATAGTCCGTTTTGACCTTCTCAGAGTGATGATCAAATTGAGTCTAATATTGTATTTTTCTGACATAAAATGCGTTCATAAATTGGCAAAATACGGTTCCGATTCATGAATAAATTTTGTGATTAAAATTAGTCAACTAACCTCCGATCGATTTAGTTGGTTTCGGTTCGTCGAACGGAATTAGTGACGGTCTCCATTCGTTTTGTTGTTCGGATCGCGTCACAGACTTTTCTGGTTATACGAGATTCAGTGCGATCGGTTTTTTAGTTAATCACATCCAGACGAGTTTTGATTCGTGATTTGCGGATTGATCCAGGTTCTTTCGATATTAATTGGATTTTTTTCGGGTCATGAAGACCCAAGTCGGGTCGGATTCGGGTGGTTCAGACCCGAGCATCTTGATGTGGCTTGTTATGTCTTTGTGAGTGCCATTCTAACTCACGAAAATTTTTTGCTGCTTATTCGTAGCTTGATGCGATCAATCATGAATTAAATAATGCCGTGTAAACAGGTAACCTGGATCCCAAAGCGCCACAAATGGACTATCAAACCCATTGTAAATTGAAAAGATATGAACAATGGGATTTTCATAGTTATGTATCTTAATAGGTATAATTAGTTGTCTATTGTCTTCAAAAAGACATGACTTCGACAACCTTAATGTTTATGCATTGCCTCCTATAAGAAGCTATTTTGATCCTCATGATTTTCAATCATTTATAGAGTTCCTCGCCAACAACTTTTTTCTTTAAAAATGTACAATTGAAGATCTGACATGTGTTACATGTGTTCAGGCATTAAGGGGATGCACGTGCTTATGCGTTATTTTGGCCAAATAGTATCCTTTATGCAAAACACTACACGATTTACGCTGCTTATTCAGCGTAACATTTGACTATCTTAAGTTTTAATAGTTTTTATGACATAGTAAGGTCATAAATGCTTGCTTATAAACCTTGTTCACATGATTTTATTTTATTTTATGTTTATGTTAAATATTCATGCTTAACTTAAATTGCTTGAAAATTGTAGTATATTAAAAAATGGACATCAATGATGAATTACTCATTTATATTAAATTAACTCACATATTCCTTTACATTACCATACCACATTTCTAAATCTTTGTTCTGACCTAGAGGAATCTTCTTTCGTGGAGTAGGGCGGTGCCATTATATAATCTTGAACTACATAATTCCCTGGTTTGTTACGTTTTCTTTAATGTTGTGCTTTTTATTTTATATTACACGCGATCTAACATCAAGCTGGTTGTGGATTTCATTGTGTCATGATTCGACTTATATTCACTTGTATTATTCTTTGTTCAAACTCTTGAAGTTGTGGTTCCATCAAAGATCAAGCGATCATTATTTGCAAGGTTGCAGAAATCGGTAACCGGTACTCGGTTAGCGGGGTCATTGACTAAGGATTAATCGGCAGTCGGGCGACTAATCGGATTTAGTCGGCCATTAGTCGGTTTTGATTTTTTTTTAATTATTTTAAATATATAAATTCATTCTTAATACATATATTTTTATATATTTGCAATATAAATCATTTTTATACATATATTTTTATATATTTGCATAGATTTGTATATTTTCTATACTATCATAATGAAACAAGAGGAGTAATTGACTTTAAATACAACATCAAGCATATTGGAATAAGTTTGATTTTAAAAAAAAACAAAAAAATAAAAAAAAACTCTATGTAAAAGTCGGCCCAGTAGTTGGCCCTATTAGTCGGGTTGACAGACTAATGGTCGACTAGGCCTAGTCGAGTCGGCTACCCCCCCCCCCCCCATCCGACTTGACTAGTTGGACGACTTTTACAACAATGATTATTTGGGTCATACTGTGAAAAGCCCTTCTAGAATATGTAACTATGTCTGAAATATGCATATGTGAAGTTGAGAGGTGGTCTTTACTAATGTGACCCTTTGTATGCACATTCCTATGACATTTTCGTCCCTTTCCGTTGAGGAGGTTTATAGCGAGCCGGAGATCTTCCCAAGATAGACACATTGCTATATGCGTAACTACGATCATTGTAGATGCAGAGCACACAAGCTGATTTCCTATCCAGATCACTCCGTGGATCATCATCCCATATTCCAACTATTCATTTCTCCTACTAGCTAGCTTGAGAGGCACCATCCTTGTCATCAGAAATCAAAGGTGTGTGTTGAGGGGAGATAATCTGGACATCATGTATTCCATATGCGAGTAAGAGAATTATGTTTGTCTAAGCTGAGCATTGCATGCTCTTGCTTGAGTAATATTTTTGGGAATTGTGTCGGCTGAGTGAGCGTTGTGTGCTCTATTTCATAGTATCATATATTTAGTCCCATATTGTCTAGTGATGGGACTTGGGTGTGGTTGTGGGGTTATTATATAAAGAATTCCACACCTTTTGTATTCCTTGAAAAGTATAATATTAAGATCTGATCTAGAAGGCTCCCTTCTATGGAATAGGTGTTTGGGTGGTTCTCAGGAACCATCTCGAATCACATAATTCCATGATTTGTTCATCTCGTTCTATGTTGTTGCACATTCTCTTTGAAAATTTCATAGTTGGAATAAAAGGTTTTCACAATTCAACACTAATCATGCATATTAATCTTCATAAACTTGCCTAAGTCGGTAGAGTAGCGAGCGTTGGTTGGCTATGTTTTTTCTTTATCCTACCCACAACTTCTTTTTCACAAGTCCCTCACCATGTACCATGCTACATTCTTTAATTTATTTCTTCCTACGCATGGTGCATGCATCATAAAGTAAGTTTTTTAGAGTCAAGATATAATTACTTTGGCCCGATTGAAATTGCGGATATATATGTATGTGTGTGTAGGAAAATGTTTATGCACCCTAGGTTTACATAATGCTCATGCACCCAACCTTTTTTTATATTTTTGTAAAATGAAACCATCAAAGATTTTGATCACTATATATCAGCATGATGTCATTCTGAATTGAACTTAATCTGATACCTCTTTGCCATCGACTAAGACTATCAGATTTTAACGGCCTTAGAATTACCGTTTTTTTTCCTGAGATCTCCACCAAGTTGAGACTGGTGCGCGGGGATGGTGAGGGTTCTGCTTCTGGTTAGATGATTGGACGGGAGATGGAGCTTTGAGGGAGCGATACCCTTGATTATTACAATTGGCGGGCGACAGTGAGGTGAGGGTGCAACAGGTCTGGTATCGTGGGATGTGGTCTCCGGTGTTCACCTCGGTGTTGTCGGATTAAAGGGTGGAGTTCCATGCGTTGCATGCAAAACTATTAAAGAGCGAGGGTCCGTCCTCGGGCATGGATCATTTTGTATGGGGAGACGGGAGATTTACGGTGAAGAAAGCGTACCATTTTTTGGTGGATGGGACGACAATGCAAGATGAGGTAGGGGTAGACATGGGTATGATTTGGAGATGTATTATTCCAAATTGTGTCAAGGTCTTCCTATGATTGTTCAGGTTGGGTAGGATCCTTTCAAAAGCTCGTCAGGGCTAGTTGTTGGGTGTGGAGGATGTTGCTTGCGATAGATGCGGAGCGACGGTGGAGGATGCAAACCACTTGTTTTTCGGGTGTCCTTTATCTGAGGAGGTGTTGATCAAGGCCAACATCATGTTGATTGCGAGTCGGGATTGTGTCAATATTTGGCAGGATATTAGATCGGTATGCGGTGTCAGACATGAGGACATCTCGTTTCCTTTCGCAGTGATCTGGTCCATCTGGTGCGCCATGATTCATGAACGAGCTCATATCTAGCAGACGTTGAAATTGTTGGTGAGCATTGTAGGGCGTTGAGTGCCTCATGGCGATTGTAATATGATGTATTATTAGTTTTTTGATACTTTATATATATAGACATTGTGGTGAGTCCCGGCTTGGGAGTCCACCCTTTTTTTCTACAAAAAGAATTGCTAAAATTGACCCCTTCCAGATGGACATGTTTGGAGTGCTTGTTTTACACGAAATTTGAAATACATTCCACTTATTATTATAAATAAATCCCCCAAGGTTTCATTTCAAAATACCCCGAAAAAAGGGATGGGTGCATGGATGTTATGTGAACCTAGTGCACACCCTTTTCCCATGTGTATGTATGCATTCGATGCATATAGAAATTGTGGGGGCTACATATTCTACCATATGTTGCTACGATGCAGGGTCGAGATTGGCCATTTAGTACATTAGCAATGCGGATATAGGCATTTGTCTAGTGTGTTACTTTTCTAAAGTTGCTGGCCTAGACTGGTATCTGAGAGTAATGCTCGGAGATTATATAGTTTGCAAAAACATAAAAAATTGAAGGATGAGATACATACTCATGCAGTCATTCTCTTTGTAATATGGATTGCCTCCTACAATGCAGCCATTAATCTTCTGTATTGACACAGTTTATAGACAGAGTGAACCATGTATTCCTCCTTCTGAATAAAACAGTTATATGTTAATGCAGATGTTACATGAAATTGTACGATAGTCCTATAAAAACACAAGCTGAGGAAGCTGAGGAAATGGCAAAATTACCCCCTTCACAGAAGAAGAAGCTCAAGCAAAAGCAAAAGAAGAAAGAGGCTCGTGCAAAGAAAGTATGATAGCTCCTGATTTTGTATATTTTCATGGTTATGCTTCCCTTGTGTCTCAGCGCCTGACCGAATTTATCTAGGAGGCCGAGGAAAAGAATGAAGAGGAATCCATTGCTCTTAATGCATCTAAATCTGGAAAGCGCCATACTAAGCCTATTGATCCAGATCCTCATGGGGAGAAACTCTTACAGGTTTTAGTTTGAAACATATCTCTAAAATTATGTGCATTTTTAATGGTAGTGTTACTGCTATTCAGGTTGATGATCCCCTAATGGAAGCCACCAAGTACTTAAAGCTGCTCCAGAAGAATTCATCTAGCTCTCTGGAAACTCATGTTCTCTCATTTGAACTGAATTTTAGAAAAAAGAAAATTTTACTTGCCTTCCAGGTGCGAAATTCAGATATTATTACGGATGTTAGGACTAAGGGAATACTTTCATGAAATTTAATGGAACCGCTGTTTTTATGTCATTTCATCAAAAGTTATCATGTCTTGTGCCCTTTTTTCCATAGGGGACTAAATATTATGAACATGTACCTGATAAATTTGAAAATTTTCTAAAATCAAGATGTGCAGCTTATTATAGAACCCAGCAAATAGTCTTGCTCGGTTGAGCTCATGCTAAGATGACTTGTCTCGGCAAGTAAAAAATTAAAACCTTAAACAAGATTCTACATGCTGTATCGTCTGCATGTTTTATGGTTATAGAAGATGTGGAGATATATATAATATACCTTACCTCATCTAAGTGAGGCATCCGTCTAAAATATCGGATCATTTTTAGTAACTATCGGCCCACAAGGACTTATAGAAAAAATAAATTTAATATAAATCATATTTTATTTATGATCATCTTTTTTTCCCAAAAGCAAAAGGATGATCTCTTGGTCTTTATTCAACAAAAGTGTTGAGATTCTTGTATCTCTTGGTCTTTATTGATATTTGTTTATTTCTCCAGTCTATCTTAAGCAATTTTCCCATAGAGCTTTTCTCTTATATAAGAGCTCTAGGGTTTTGAGGAATACAACTTTCACTTTTGTCCTCCCTTATAGTATAAAGCGACGGTCCTATACCGGAGCATGTTTCATAGAGATCTAACCCCATCAAAACCCTAGCCTGCACTCCACGCGCGGAGCCTCCGTCCATCCGCTCCACGCGCCGTTGCTCCACGCTGAAGCCATTGCCGCTGCCGTTCCACGCACTAGCGCAGTCCATGCGTCGCCGCCCGCGTGCGGCCTGCTCGTGTGCTTCGTCCACGCACCGTCGGCCGTAAGGGCTGTGGCCCCTGCCACCTGCACCTCCTGCGTTGTTGCCAACGCCGTGCGTTTGGGTGCTTAGGGTGTGGCATCATTTTCTCAAATACCGTAGGTACCCAAAGAAGTCTTCAAAAGAATGAGAGATGTTGTGGTATGAGTCTACACCCACAATCATCTTCCTGTATGTCAGTGTAGGCGCAAGTCTTTCTTGTTGCTGACTCAGTATTGGAGATCGTTGTCATCATGTCTGATAACAAAGCCGCCGTCCCATCCTTGGGTGCATTCAAAGGTCCAACACCCATCGTCAAAACGGATGGAAGAAGCATATCCTCACAACGGAGGAGCCACGTGACAAGACTGGGACAAACGCCTCATGGGAGACAGATGATGCATATGTACGCGTGTGGTTATCTGGGATTGTCACAGAGATAGCCAATGATATTTTGAGTCAGCCTACTGCAAAGACTATGTGGGATATTCTCGCCGCTACATATTCTCCGACGAAGAATGAGTCGAAGATAATGCAGGTACAACACGATATCTTCACATCGAAGCAGAATGGTCGTCCCCTTCATACCCTCTATACTTCTTTGAGGGGTATGTTTGAGAAGTTGCATGGGTACATTCCCTTGACTGCTATGCCAGAGCATCTCAAGGCATACAGAGACTCTGTGTTGACTGGGGGCTTTCTAGCCGCTGTTGGTCCTGAGTACGATGCAGCTCGAGCCCAGATTCTTACTGATGCTACCATACCTCCGATGGAGGAGGCGTATCGCAGATTGAGCAGACTTTCTATATCCTCTGGTAGTACTCTACAATCTCAGACATCTTCAGCTATGGCTGCGTCTCGAGGTAGGGGAAGCCCTACACCATATCATGGTAGGGGGAGCTCTAGTCGTGGCAGAGGAGGGGGTGGTCGACCTCATCAGCCTTGCACCTACTGCCATAGATCTGGCAACTCTGAGGGTTCGTTTGGTTGCAGGGTTGGGCAGGGTTGGGTTGGGTTGGGGTACCCCTGTGAATAGTAAACTGTGAGGAGGATTGGGAGGGTTGGAAGGAGGGGTACCCCGGGTTGGCCCAACCCAACCTTGCCTAACCCTGTAACCAAACGAGCCCTGAGGAAATCTGCTATTCTAAGCATGGTTCCTGCTTCAGCTCGGGTTGCAGAGGAAACACAACAGGTTGGGAGTCCTTCACCTATTTCTGATCAGAGATTTGATGAACTTGTAGCACGACTCATGGAGATTATGCCTACTCCTGGGTCAACCAGCTCTCCTTCTGGATCCTCTGAGGTAGCTGCCTCAACATCAACGTCTATATCAGATATAATGTATGCCTTTATTACTTGTTACAGGGAAGACTTGTCAGAGTGGATCATGAATTCAGGCCATCATCTCTGTGATGACAGAGGACAATTTAGTGATTTTCGTCCGACTCTACCTAGACGATCTGTTGTGATAGCAGATGGGATACACTCTCCCATCACCGGTCAGGGGGAGGTGCAGTTGACCCCCGCAATAAGGCTTCAGAATGTTCTTTATGCTCCTGATTTTTCTATGAATCTACTTTCAATTAGTCAAATCACCAAGGATTTACATTGTCGTGTCATATTTGACTCATCTGCTTTTGTGTTTCAGGATATACTCACGGGCAGGGTGATTTGATCTGGCCGTGAGCAAGGGGGTCTCTACAGACTAGTGCAATCTCCTTATGCTGGTGCCTCTTCTCTTCGCACTGGAACTGTTTCTCTCTATATGTGGCATCTTCGATTTGGTCATCTTCCTCTGCAAAAGTTGTGTCACTTTCTTCCACAGATTTCTCCTCGCTATACCTTTCAGTGCGAGGCCTGCCAGCTTGGGATCATGGAAGGACATATCGATATCGGTTTCGATATCGGTACCATGTCGATACCGATATATCACCGATATATCGACGATATATCGACCCATATCGCCGATATCGAACCGAGATTGTGAATAAAATGGCCTTCGATACCGATATCGATCATATCGGCGGTATATCGGTGACTTGTCGATACCGATATATCGCCGATATATCGCGATATGGCCGTCCATGCTTGGGATGCATCATCGCTCTATCTTTCAGAGTCGTCCGGGTCGGAGTAGTCATAGTCTGTTTGAGTTAATTCACTTTGATATTTGGGGTCTCAGTCGTGTCCCAGGTCATCAGGGACATAGGTTTTATCTGGTTGCAGTTGACGAGTTTTCAAGGTTGTCTTGGGTTTTTCTTCTTAAGAACAAGTCCGATGTTGCTCATTTTATTCAGTCCTTTAAATAAGGTACATTTTTTAGCAAAAGTCAAGTTTATACGTTCAGATAATGCACTAGAATTTTGTAGTACGCAGCTTCCTTGAATTTGAATGGCATTGTTCAGATAATGCACTAGAATTTTGCAGTACTAGAATAATGCACTAGAATTCGCATGACATTGTTCATCAGACATCATGTGCCTATACTTCTCAACAGAATGGGGCGGCTGAATGAAAACACCGCCATCTTTTGGACGTTACCAGAACTCTTTTGATTTAGAGCCGTGTCCCTCATTCGTATTGGGGGGATGCGGTTTTAACCGCTTGCTAACCTAGTAAATCGTATGCTCCTTCGATTTCGGGGGAGAAGATCCCGTTCTTGATTGCGTTTTCCGAGAGGATCTTTTCTTACTTACGCCTCGTGTTTTCAGTTAGGTAGCTTTTGTTCATCAGATGTCTCCTGGTCTTGACAAGCTCTCTCCCAGAGCTGTCAAATACGTGTTTGTTGGGTATTCTAAATGTCCAAGACCTAAAAGGGATATCGTTGCTTCGACCCGGTTCGACGAAGGTACTACGTCAGTGCAGATGTCACCTTCTTTGAGTCCATTATGTACTTTTCTCCCACAGGTGACAAGCTCATTACTTCAGAGGATGGAGAAGAGGTGTATATGCTTCTACCTCCGATCTCCATTACACCGTCTTTTCCACATTCTACTCCACCACTTCCTCCACCACCACCTCCGTCGCCACCTCCAACATCACCCATTTTCTATCCGCAGGTTTATCAGCAACGATCCCATGCTCATGTGCCTCCTCCATCATCCAACACGCCCAAGGTATGTTCTGAATTTTTGAGTTCTTCTAATGGTACTGGTGATTTGCATGAACAGACTGAGGTACAGGAGGGATTGGATGATACATTTTCTAAGCATACTGAGGATCCGAACGTGCCTATTGCTCTCCAGAGGCAGAAGAGGGCATGTACTATGCATCCCCTTGCTTCATATGTTTCCTTGGAACATCTTTCCAAGGATTTTCTGATGTTTGTTGTGGGACTGTTTGCTGTGGAAATACCTCGGACCTATTAGGACGTGTTGCAGAGTAGCCAGTGGCGTCTGGCCATGGAGGAGGAAATGACAGCTTTACAGTCTCGTGATACATGGAGTGTTGTACATGCTCCACCATGTGCGTCTGTTGTTCACAGCAAGTGGGTGTTTACTATGAAACATCGTGTTGATGGCACTGTAGATAGATATAAGGTCAGGTTAGTTGCTCGTGGGTTCACCTAAACATATGGGGTAGATTACCAGGACACCTTTTCTCCCGTTGCATGTCACTCTACACTGAGGATTCTTATTATTGTTGTGGTACGCGACTGGCCGCTTTTTCAATTAGATGTGAAGAATGCATTTTTATATAGTGATCTGCAGAAGGAAGTTTACATGTAGCAGCCACCAGGATTTGTTGTTGAGGGGGAGCCACTATGGTGTGCCGACTTCACAAGGCCATATATGGCCTTAAGCAGAGTCCGAGGGCTTGGTTTCAGAAGCTCTCAGAGTTGATTGAAAAAAAGGGTTCTTTCAGATCTACTGCAGATCATTCTCTTTTTATTAAGATAACTTAGAAAGGTATCGTTGTTCTAGTTTATATTGATGGTCATGGTATCATTGTTACTGGCAGTGATGAACATGGCATTCAGGCAGCTAAAAATTTCCTTGGATAACAGTTTGTGACCAAGGACCTTGGCACACTACGTTACTTCCTTGGCTTAGAGTTTGTACGAAATCAGAAGGGTATGGTTATGACACAAAGGAAGTATGTTACTGACCTTCTATCTGAGACAAGCATGACATGATGCAGACCTGCCTCTACACTAATGGATCCTAATGCTAAGCTCTATGATTATGACTCTGAAAAGGTGGATAAAAGAAGATACAGAGAGCTGGTAGGGAAGTTGTTATATATTACTATTACCAAGCTTGATATATCGTTTGTTGTGAGCAGAGTCTGCCAGTTTATGGAGCAACCCAGACAGGTTCACATGGATGCAGTTTGTATGATTTTGAGATATCTGAAATCTTCTCCATGTGCAAGCCTGCTTTTCAAGAGAGATATGTCTCTTACTATTTCTGGATGTGCAGATGCATATTATGCTTGCTAGATGTCCCGAGAACAGGAAGACCACCTCAGGCTTCATTGTTTTTGTTGGTAGCTCGCTGGTTTCATGGAAAAGTAAGAAACAAATAGTTGTTGCTCGATCCAGCACTGAATCCGAATATAGAACTATGGCCCAAGGGAGTACAGAAATGATGTGGGTCAAGTTTGTTCTGACTGACCTAACTATTGAGGTGCCTCTTCCTATGCATCTCAAATGTAATAATCGGGCGGCACTATTCATAGCTAACAATCCAGCCTTTCATGAGAGAACAAAACACATTGAGGTAGATTGCCACTACACTCGTGATTTGATCTAAAAGGGGTTGATTTCCACTTCTCATGTTGCTTCAGGCGATCAGATTGTAGACATGTTTACCAAGATCTTGCGAGGGGTCCTTTTCACCGTTGTTCCAATTTGAGCATGATAGACATATATGCTCCAGCTTGAGGGAGAGTGTTGAGATTCTTGTATCTCTTGTTCTTTATTTATATTTGTTTAATTCTCCAGTCTATCTTATGTAATTTTCCCGTAGAGCTTCTCCTATATAAGAGAGCTCTAGGGCTTTGAGGAATACAACTTTCATTTTTCTCCTTCCACAAAAAGCAACAGACTATAATTGTTTACAACCTCTCTAAGATAAAAGTGCATCTATGACGCATACAATTCCTTTGCATGTGAAGTTCTTGACATAATACCTGATGCCATTGAAGACCTTTTTTGGTAAAGCGATTGTTTGCATGAGATTCTTGTATCTCTTGGTCTTTATTTATATTTGTTTATTTCTCCAGTCTATCTTATGTAATTTTCTCGTAGAGCTTCTCCTATATAAGAGAGATCTAGGGCTTTGAGGAATACAACTTTCATTTTTCTCCTTCCACAAAAAGCAACAGACTATAATTGTTTACAACCTCTCTAAGATAAAAGTGCATCTATGACGCATACAATTCCTTTGCATGTGAAGTTCTTGACATAATACCTGATGCCATTGAAGACCATTTTTTTGGTAAAGCGATTGTTTGCATTTGGGTTTTGGGTAACACCATCAATCCTGTGTAGATGGCTTTTGTTCTTGTTTGAAGCATTATGGATATTATGGTTATAACTAATGAGATGGTGATATATTGGAAGTGGAATGTTCAAAATATGGCGTTGAAGGTGGATTTTTCGATGATGTATGATTGAGTGGACATGCAGTATTTTCTCTACCAGAGAAGCTTTCCTTAGGTTAGAACAACCACATGATATTTGGTTTTGCTCAATGAATGCTTGAAGGGTGGTTTGTTTCAACCCCATAAGGAGTTAGGCAGGATTGCTTCCTTTTATGCTTCTCTTGTGGTAACGTTGGATCAGTGACTTGGACATGGTCTTTCTAATTTGATTTTGCAATACGTTGATAATACTATTTTTTTTATTGAAGGGTGAAGAGAAGAAAGAGAAATCCATGCTGGTGGACATCTTTGGGGAGTTCTCTCATCTCTTGGTGAACATGGAGGAATTGGCTTTTGTTCATGTTTGAAGAGATGATCAGGGAGTGCGGCTATATCTTGGTTTCTCGACATTGGAACTTGCCTCTCTCCAATTGTGGTTTCCAGTTGGCGGAGAATCTGAGACAGATCAATTAAGTTCTTTTGTTGGAAAAGGTGGAGCACAGATTGGCCGGGTTTGGGTGGAAGGCCACATGTATGCCGAAGGATGAGTGTTCGGTGCTCCTTGATGTTGTTCCCTTTTCAATCTCAATTTTCTACACACGTTCCCTATGGGGGTAGTGTGCAAAAGCATTTGGGGTCCATGCTGAGAAGGTTTATTGGTCAAATTACAATTGAAACGCTCATGGTATTCCTCTGGTCGATTGGGCTTCTGAGTTTTGTGACAGCCCTTGATATACAATGGCTTTAGAATGCAGAGGTTGAAAGGGATAAAAAAGACCTTGTTGAGAGGTATTTATGGGCTCTTATCCTTCTTAGAATTGTCGGGAGGATTCTTTTACTCATTATTGACTTTTTTGATGTGATATCTGCTTTGTTGTCCTTGATGCTACCAATTCTCTGAGACTGGTGTTGGGGGATAGGGTCTCTTTCAGTTTTGGTTTGAAAAGGGGGTGTTTTGTGATTTCTTAGAGATTTCTCGTTATTATCAAATTAGAACTCAAGCATTGCTGACGTGCTGGAACCTAGACTCCTTTAGATTCTGGCTTTTCTGAGAAGATTACGTGAATGTAGCCAACATTCTGAGCAGTTTGGAGGGTCTTTCTAGATGTAGCTTCTATTTCAAGAAAGCACACGCAGCTTTATTTGCTTCAAGGATTTTTGATCTGGGAGACCTTGGTAGGATTGTAGATTACTTTGGGATTCCAATGTGTTGTTGGGAGTGAAGGTCTTGTGGATCATGAGGAATAATAGGATGTTGACCAAGCCACCGAGGTGCATAGAGCAAGATTGTCTCGCGTGATCATTATTTTGTTCTAGAGAGCTGTGTTGCCCCTAACGGCATGGAGCAAAATTTCTTCTCGTGTGATCTGGCTAGGGAACTTTGGCAGAATGCTTTCGGCTAACTCCACTTGTTGGGGGGGGGGGTCTCCCGCGAAGGTCTTCAAATTGCATAGGTATTGGGTCGAACCCTTAGCTTACGATTTGGATGGTCTGAATTGGTGTAATTCTCCATCAGTGTTTTTATGTGATTGGTCATGTCATACCGCTAGCATAATTAATAAGTAGTGCGGTGCACACCATATCTGGGTGTAACCCCCTTTTTTATTCAAAAAATGTGATTGTTTGGGACTGAATAATGTCTAACTTGGTTGCAAATTTGAGTTGTGTACATGGATCGAAATTTCACTGACATGGCGAAATTCACCCCATGTCTTTTAAGGAATCGGAGCACGCTGTGCAACTTTTTGGCCGATATCGGCAAAATTTCAAAATTTGTTTCCCAGTGTCAGCGACATGGGGGCGAAATCGATATTTGAAACCATGGTTGTGTATCATTTTCCTATGTATGATTTCGGTCCCACTAAATCAGATTTTTCTATTGTCTTGCGTTACTTCTGGATGAAGGTTGGACTTTCTCATTCTCTATGCAATTTTCTCTATGCGCACATGTGTACATGCATTTATTTGCGCATTTATCTTCATGTGTTCAAGGGCATGTGTACAGCGCGTGTTAGGGGATGTGTGAACAAATGAGGTCCCAAAGGGTGCTACAGTTGTTTATTTCTCACATTCGTTTTACTGTTTCTAATATAATAGTCATCTTTTCTGATCACTTCTGCAATTGTGCAAGCCAAGTTCTCTTTTACTTTATTTTTGGCAACTGTGCATGACGCCTTTAATTTTATGCCACTTAAAGTCACAAAGGTTTTATTTCCGTAATGCGTAGCACTATTTATTTTCAAGGAATCCCTATATTACTCGTGATTACAATTTCTTTTCGGAAGTAAATACACTAGTTTTCTTGAAACAAATAATGTGTAAGATGGCAACTTAGTGCTATTTAAGACAATCTGTTTGTTATCCTAGTTTTTAAGGTGTCTCCAAGTATAAAAGATCTCCGACAGATTCACTCTCTCATATAATAAATAGGTTGCTGCATCTTGGTTATGCTATTGCCTGAACTGAACACATAATGAATGGATACTTTCAATCACCCTCAGTATTGTTGTTATGTCATGTGTTGTCCTTTCTAATGTTGGCATAATTTTACAATTCAGGCAGTTAAACAGATGCTCAGCCTGGATGCAGACAACCCTGATTCACATCGCTGCCTGGTTAGTTTGTTTCTTGCTTTTTTGTAGCGATGATCTCAGTCCTAGCCACATTTAAAATTTAATATATTTTATGAGTTTTGACGTTGATTAGGTCAATCTGAAATGTCAAATGATAGGGTTCGTGTTTGTGGAGATTTTTTTATCAGCATGTGTATGTGGCGTTCTTTTCCTTACTTGCGGTTATTATACATGGTTATAATTAATCACTGTATAGCTTTTTGAGTAAATCATATGATGTACATCCTGTATATGTGCACTCTAGCTTTTATTTATGTTGACACCAAGGGGCAAGAAATTATAAAGACCATGCCTCATAGAAAGCTTTAGCATATTCAGCCACATTTTCTACATAAATTTCCTCTTGCTTGAATATAACCTCATTTCTTGCCTGGTAACCCAAATCATGGCTATAGCCCTTTCTCTCCCTTCATCGAGCCTTTCCAGCCTATGTCAATCGACTCCCAAATGGAGTCCACAATCTTGAATACAGTTCCAGTTAGCCGCATCTCCTCTCAAACACACCTTGAACATGCACATGTAAAAATGCTGTTAATGTCCTCCAGCTCCCCCTTTCACGCATGCAACATGCATCCACTCTTTTGGAACAATCGTGCCCTCTTTACTCATGTCATAATACGTGTTCTCCTCAAGAGACACATGAAGACCTTAACGTACATGGGCACTTTTCTTGTCCAAAAGCACGCACACTCCCAAACATTAATGCCCCGGTCAAAAATCGTGGTTGAACACAAAGCTTTATAATTTATGATGAAAACGGTCGGATAGGGATGTGAATATAGGTATAATCATATCCTTATCCATTTTAAAATACGAATACGAATGCGGATACGAATATTAACGAATGTAAAAAATGTGTTACCATATCCTTAAAAACGAATACGAATGTAAAACGAATACGAATCGGATACGAATAATAATAGAAATTTTCAATAGATTAACTAAAATATATATTTAGGATGGTTTACATATAAAATAGGTATACTGGATACAGTAATTTCACAACAATTATATCAACAATGGTGAATACAATCATAAAATGTTGTTACGCGCAATTATAAATAAATATATTACTATACT
This sequence comes from Ottelia alismoides, assembly GCA_037367405.1. Taxonomy (NCBI): domain Eukaryota; kingdom Viridiplantae; phylum Streptophyta; class Magnoliopsida; order Alismatales; family Hydrocharitaceae; genus Ottelia; species Ottelia alismoides. Next base: position 663,177 of record JAZKJV010006309.1, on the reverse strand, counting down.
TACGTACGAAAATGAATATACGAATGCGAATATTAGCGAATGTCAAAGTGATATCCATATCCGCATCCATTTTAAAACGAATACGAATACAAATGTCAAAATATGTACAAAACGAATACGATAACGGATCGGATACGAATATATTCACATTCGTTTTCATCCCTATTTATAAACCTTCTGTTTTTCGCATAATCTGCCACACTAATGGAGCCAGTCAGTTGTAGATCTTTTAATGTTTGATCAGATGGATTCACCTGCAAGAATGGAGTTCAAGCTCCATTTGACCAAATGTCGGAGATTCGGACACTTTTGTCAGCTTCCAAAACAAGGAGGCACGGAGCTGATCACATAAGCCCCCTCACTCCATCTAGTCATATGCCCAAAAATATGTTCCCCTTTCCATCTACAGTTGACCTTACAAGCTGGTCTTATCGGGCAACACAGGGCAAATGCCCTCCGAAATGTGGATGACAAACCAACAACCATAGGCTGCGCCGAGAGTTCTATCATGACCTCGTAAGTTGACCACACAAATTTGGAAAGGAACCCCCCCCCCCCTTCCCACTTCCCATATTGACATGATCCACTTTGTAATCAAGGTCTTGTTCATTTCTTTCAACTTAAGAATGCCCAGACCACCATTCTCCATGCTCTGCGCAACGGTTAATCGCTGTATTTTATGTTGGGGCATGTGAGGTGTGGTCATTGTGAGATTTTCTTTTTGAAATGATATATTAACAGGGTGTCTCACCTCAAGATCAACCACATCTTTCACCGAAAAAAATCCAAGTAGTCCCCCACATGGATGCTTTCCTGGATCTCTACAATCATTTTCCAGTCTTATTATATATATATATATGGTAAATTGTATAGGCTACCATGGAATAACTAACTTGTCTACTCCCATCCTTTTTTCTTATTTTTTATGGTATTTTCTAAAAACTCATGGGGGATATAAATCACATATTGTCATTATGTTATTCAAATTTCGTAAAAACACACTCCAACATGTCCATCTGGAAGGGGTCAATTTCAGCTATTTTGAGCCCATCAAATTTTGACAAGCTCGATGGACGGGTTAGGAATATCGAATGGTCGAAATTTGAAAAAAAAAAGAGAACATTATAATGTGATTTAAATCCCCCCGGAGTTTTTAAAAATACTACGAAAAAAATAAAAAGTGAGAGTAGCCAAGTTAACTACTCTCTTGTAGCATATTGTGAACCCCTCAGGATCCGGGTACCCGTTTACGATAAAATTCGCAATATTTCATTCACATTGATCGCAGAGTTGTAGAAAAGCAGGGAAAATTTTTCGCGCAAATTTGACATTCATTTCCATCACACATGACCACAAGTACAAGAGACAATATGGCACCAAAATTCTTTTCATTAATATTCATATCAGTTTTCAACATGTACAATGATCTTCCATTTACAACATATATCCCAAAGTGTGATACAAAAGAGATAACATTTACATCATTATCTGAACAAAAACTGAGGCAAAGTAATTCATACCGTCGGGTATAAACTCTATCTCCTGGAAGCATGTATATCTACTGAGCTACAGGCTGTTTGCCTGCCACACACAAAATAGGAAAGAAGAGGCGTCAGCCATTGCTGGTACTTCCCTAAATTTTATAAAAATAACTTGACATTTAATATGTGCAAAAGCAAGCAAGTAGAAAGGTGGTACCAGTAAAATCTACATCTACTTGCGTAAGTAAAAAGGGTTTGTTTGTAATGCGTTTCTAATGATTTCCCCAGAACCCGGCATTTCCCATATGTAACATATTTATATAGCAGTTGCATAATCATGAGTGTATGAGTGTGAATGCACATATTAATTTCTTCAGAGGTTATGTTGGTGAGTGAAAAATGGAAAAGTTGAGATTTGTAGAGATCTATTAATTTATTTAAATTCTTGGGTAGAGAGAATGGTCTTTTGATCATAACTTCTCCAATTCTTAACTTCAATGTTTCAGATATAGCTCCAAATGTTGTAGATGTAGATATGGATGATCTAGATATAGAATCGCCAAGTCTGTTTGACGAAGTAACTCAAGCGGTGAAGAAGCCTACAAATGGCTCTTCCGTCTCGCCCTCTATTGGAAGCGCGGTCCAATAGAGGGATAGGTCTACTCCCCAACTACGCCACTGAGACGGGTGAGAGAGACTCCCTAGAAAAGTCGCTCTAAAAAAAACAGCCCGACTAGTACGGACAAACGAGCTCGTACGAAAAACTGAAAACCAAGGATCCCCCGCCTGGGTATCCTAATAGACAGGGTCAGCGGAACTGGTCTAAAGTCTGGATCCCAACTAGGCGTAAAAACACTGCGAGCTCGCGTAAAAACCGTGTAAAAGACTGGGATCCTAAACCCACGCACTTGGCGGCCGCTGCCCTAACTGGGCTTCCTTTCCTCCGCCTAGGTGAGAGTCACCGCGCCCTCGCACAGTCAGGTGGAAGATTCACCATAACCGGCAATCTTTATTTATGATCCATTACAGATTTACGATCATCATCACTTGCTTGTCAATTTATCTCTTCCCGCTTCTTTCTGGGGGTAATCAAACAGATCTAGATTTCTTGATTATTTATATTTATGATAGTGATTCTAGATAGTAGAGGATACTTAAAAATGATTTTCTAAGGATGATCTAACTTTATAGTCACGGTTTACCATTGATGATACAATCATATATTTAAACTTCTTAATCTTAAAGGACAGACAATCTGAAAGTAATGCCGTATCCATCCCTCATCAGAAATCAACAGTATAAATTAAAACTCAAGGGAGTTCGTTTCAGTACATATATATATATATATATATTATTCAAAGGTACCAATATCCTCTTCTCACGGTCTTTCTAATTGCAATAGTCTAGTTCAATTTAAGAGAGATCTTACCGATATTATATTTGACTAAAAGTAGGTGTAGTCAAGCTTTTAATCATAGAAGTAACCCAAGTATATCCTAGTGGTTAATCAACTTTAAGTAACCCAAGTATATCCTAGTGGTTAATCAACTTTAAAATCATGGATTCTAACACTAGATGATATGAGATGATTTGCTGCTAGTGCTCCTAGCTTCTTTATATATATCTTTGAAACTGCTGAACCTACTTCTTTATATATGTATATATACGTATATACAATAACAAGAATTTAGGGTTTTCAACTCAATTTTTTTCTTTTATATATATATATATTAAATTGCTAAACATATTTCTTTATTTTCCTATATATACACAGTAACTGGGAATTTGAACTTTCAATCCATTTTTTTTAGCATCCTAAAGAAGACCATTGGTTTAGATCTTCCAAACTCTATATATGAAGATGTTGGATCCCTTTAAATTTCAACCAAAATGGACATTTCTTTCAAAGATTATATGTTGACTTCAGTTCAATCTAGTTCGATGTCAATCTCGTCAAATACTCATATTATTATTATTATCATTATTATTTTGGGTGAAACACTATTATTTTGTCTCCCTATTCACGGTTTCAAGGCACAGAAGTTATCTGGGATCCCTATTTTCTCGTATGCTGAAATTTTGTATGCACTTTCGCTATGAATAGTAGTCTTATTAAAATATCATGACTCTAGCATGAATTTGTGTGTGTGTATGTTTTATAAGGCAACAGAACAAGAGCTATGAAGTGCGAATCTAATCAACTTTAGTCAGCACAAATTGGCATAAATTTCAACATTTACAACTATGATCCATACTCCTTAAATTCAGACTCCAAAACTACTCAGTCCAGATTTCAGAATTTATTCAAATCAGAGTTCAGAAACTATTAAATCTAAATTTCAGAATTTATTTTATTTAAATTCCAGAACCTATTAATTCCAGATTTCAGAAATTTTCAAATCCAAATTTCCGAATTTATCCAATTCGAATTCCAGAGACTATTAAATCCATATTCCAGGGATTATTCAATCTAAATTTCTGAAATTGTCCAGTTCAAATTCCATAAACTATTAGATCCAGATTCCAATGCAAGAAAAGAATTTCCAAAATCCCAGCAAACAAACAGGGAATCATTTGTATGGACTATAAGCATTAATTAGATATCAAGAATGGTAAAACATTATGCATGGCAGCAAGAGGGAAGGGAAGGGGGATTGTACCTATTCTTGGATCAACTTTGGAGGGAGAGAAGGAACATGCAACAGCTCCAAGGTGAGGGATTGTACCTTGATCTCCAAGTTTGGTGATCAAAATTTAGGCTTCAATTAGTAACATGCAGGGGCAGGAGAAAGGATGTAACTCGAATTGTTTGCTGGAAGGAGTAGCAGCAGTTGTATGTTGAGAAGCAACAGCAAGTAGCAGCATCAACTGCCGAGAGGCAACTCTTTCTTGGAGCTGAAAACATCAATTTGTCTGAGAGCAGCAGAATAAGGAGCTGTAGCTCCTTCGACTTGCAAGGGAACCTTGGGGTTTATGAGAGAAGAATATAGGGAGAGACTTCTTACGATGGAGAGAAAAGTGTGAGAGGAAGTAAATGGGATTTAGGTGATATTTATAAGAAGAGAAGAAGCTTTGCTATTTGCCACATGGAGGAAAACAAATAGCCAAGTGGGCTATCCTGGAAAGCCAACGACAGTTTGTGCACAGTGCACAGTTCAGAATTAAATACATATATTTTATTTTATTCTATTTTTTTATACCCAAAACTCTATCAACTTAAAGTTGACCGTATACGCGCCTCGGGCCTCGGATTTCGACACTCAATATCTTGTTTTGACCGTCTCGGAACGACGATCAATATGAGTATAATATTGATATACTTTCGGTCGAGTTTTGAACCCCCGAAATTTTCGGATACGATTTTTGTTTAAGGTTAAATTTTGTGATTTAAAAATATCAAACGACCTCCGATTGACGAACAGTCGATTCCGTTGGTTTCGTATCGTCGAATCGGATCTCATGATGGTCTCGGTTTATTCCGCGGTTTCCGAATTTGCGTCGCGGCTTTTCACGGCACGCATTACGAAGGGACCGATTTTTGGTCGATTTCGTCCGAACGACTTTTGATTCACTACTAATTGGTCGTTTTAGGTTGTTTAGTATTGACCGTCAATGTTATTGGGTTCATTAGACCCAAAATCGGACGAGTTCGGGTTTACCCAAATTCCCGGATGTTACACATATACATTTTATGCATACGCACAAGCACAGGCACACACGCAGACGCACACTTACATACATTGCAATTTAGCTTTGCTCTGCAACATTTTTATCTAGGTTACATTTACCTGCTGCTTTGTTCTATGAATTGTTTGTGTGGCATTTTGCTGAGGTCGTAAGTGAAGTTATCTGAAGGAGGAACTAAGGAGCAGTGTTCTAAATTTTCACTTCACCCTGGTGACATTTTTGGGTTTCTGTTTTATCGGGATCATTCTAATTTGCTATTCTTTTGCATATGCAGATAAGATTTTTTCATTATTTCGACAGTCTGCCAGCTCCAGTGACTGATTCAGAGAAACTAGTTTTTTGTGTATTAGAAGCAGAGAGGCCAAATTTAAGGTCCGAGCTCTCATTTCGTTTAGAGTATGGTTTCTGAAGATTGATCTAATTTTATGCTTTATCTATCTGCAGCCAGTTGCACGGGAAGTCTCTAATTGAGGCCAATCATTCCTTCCTTGGGAAACATAAAGGTTTCACCTTGCTCTTTGTTTTCATACTGCCTAATAAGTTTGTGTAAACATTTGAACTTAATTATTCATGAACCTTAATTTGTTGTGTCAGATTCCTTGATGCATAAAGCAGCCGTTGCTGAAATGTTATTTCTTTTAGAGCCTAATAGGAGGCTTGAAGCCATTAAGTTGATCGAGGATACGAAGAAGGAAGCGAACTCAACGTAAGTGTTATGTGAAAAAGTTTTTGTTTACCATCAGGGATGTTACCATTAAAAGTTTTTTGTACTCAGAAATGGAGCTTTGGAACCGGCTAGGGAGTGGAAGCTTTACGAGTGCATTGATGTTCACAGAATTCTTGAAATAGTTTTTGCTGACAAGGATGCTGCCTCTAGTAAGTTTTGTTCTTTTAGTTCGTGTATGTAGTCATTCAGTTTTTTCGTGTTTGTTCTGCAATATTTTTTTGTGATTTATTAAAATACCATATAGCTAGTGCAACCTCAGAACACAAAAACACCCGTAATATATTCGTTAGTGAGTTGTGTAATAAATATTATGTGAATTTAAGTATGGCATTTATCTTAAACCTCTTGTTCAGGATGGAAAACTAAGTGTGCCGAATACTTCCCTTACTCGACACACTTCGAGGGTTCGCGGAGCTCAGTTGTTTCTTTTCCATCGAATCAGAATGTTTTTGACACACTAGTAAATGGTGATGTGAAACATCGTCAAGAGAGTGGAGGCTTGCACTCCTTGAATGGGAATTTGGAGAACTTGAAGATCTAGGCTTGGAAAGTTTCTAAATTATATGCACCAGCCCAGCTGCATCGCACTCATCAAGTGTCATGTTGTCAGTGTGATCTAAAGGCCACAGTTTGGAAAGAAGTTGAATGATGCTAAATTTTTTTGGCGCCCTGCAAGAATTTGCGGTTAGTTGGGACTGGAAGTTCAGACATGCATGCGACATCTGTTTCATTCATGTTTTAAATGTGTATAACTAACTGATTTGCGTCCCGCCATAGTTTCTCTGTTCCAAATCTGTGTCCTGGTGCTTTACTTGCTCAGTTTAAGGTTGTATTTATTTTGATCTCATTCTGTACCAGTTTTGGGTAGCATACTCCTAATTCTTTATCTCAGTGCGGTGGTCATGCCGGGGCATGACAGAGAGAAGTATTTTTTGTTACTTTATAAGATGTTAAAACTCTTCTCGTACATTTTTATTATACAAATATGTTTTTTTTTCTGACTTGAGGATCTATCATGTTTGGTTTTCTCCGATGCTTTCAATATAAACACCTATTTGTTTGTCAATATTTACTAGACGGAGAAGGCATCCACAGGAATCTACATTGTGATTTGCTTAGTGGTTGGTGTCCTGAAATTTATAATTGATGGAAGAATCCAAGAAATTCATACTTTTCTACTTTCTCCAATCCGGGATTTATATTTGGCGCTTCTATATATTTTCTAGGTGTTCGTGTATTGTAATGTTTCTGTCTGGTTAAATGCTCTTTTGATTGGCAGTATCTAGTGTTTTGAAATAAAAGAGCTCGTACTTTCGTTTTATTTACAACGGGATTTCTCCATTCATGGAGCCCCATGCTGGCCCTTGAATCATTTCTTATTGGAGGTGCTAATTCGAATATAGTACGGATAATATCGGTTTAATCAATCAGACGAGGTTAACCGAAATTGATATAAACTAGGCTGCACGATCCATGTCGGAATTCTTTTCAATCAGAACTCCAAAGAACAACCTGTGTTTTCCAACCAATTTTGAATGCGGCACTCTCAAGGTTGGATAGTATTCCTATGTCCTAGCTGGATCATGCGTGACATTCTGTAACTGTATGTATATCCCCTTGGTTCTGTGAATTGACCATTGTAAAGGCCACCTAGTCGATGCAAGGTTATGAGAAAGGTTGTTGAACTTATTAGCCATTGACGCAAGCTTGCCGATAAAGAAAACCTATTCGACCACCTTTCCCTATCCCTGAACTTTGATGCCAAACTTTATATCGGAGCCTAATGTAAATACAGCAAGTTCGTGGACACATTCTTGGGTACACATGAAAAATACCCACACATAATTATGAGGGAAATATATATTCAAAAGAGGCCACAAACAAGATGAATGCAAATTACAAAATATGACCTTATGCACTGTAGAAGACGACTCAACTGATTCTAGTTGAAAGATGTTTCAAGTCCCAGACTGGATTTTGGCTTCAGAAAGAAGGCTATCACAAATTATCAATTACAAGCTTGAAAAAGGCAAAATCATCAGAAGTAATAAGCAATCCACAACTTCACAAAGAATGGAAAATTATCGGAGCAGCCTTTAATGGAAAATTGTTATTCTGGATTGAGACCTTTTGCCTGTATATATATCCGAAATTGTCATCTTCGTTAAGTATATGCCTTTTTTGTTCACAACATATTTTACAAGACCACCCCCTAAAAAAAGATCAAACAACTCGCCACTTATGTTACATTGGCGCCGCCACATCCACAAACACCGGGCATACTGAAGCATGTTCAACTTCTCTAGAACTACTCAGCATGCATCACAGACGAGAATATATGTGCTTGGGCAATCCTCATCTAAGTAACAAGTTGTTAACTTGCAGATGAGAGTACATATGGTCCAGCTTTCCTCGTCCAAATACCAACTCGTAAGTTGGTGCAATGAAGATGGTAACATTTGCACCTACTGGCCATGTGAGGGGTCGAAAGATGTTGGATGGGCGACCTCTCCAATCTCATATTTGCACAGAGGACAAAGCGCGTTTATCTTCAGCCACTTATCTACGCAATCCTTGTGAAAGAAGTGGGTACATGGAAGTTCACGAAGCTCATCATTGTTAGCGTACTTTGCTAAGCAGATACAACAGCTCTGCAAGAATTCGAAGGCAAGTCAGATACACACTTCACAAAACCCACGCGACAAGAAGATTCGAAACGTAAGACAGGGATTTTTCACTTGATATTTTCTTGACAGAAACACACACATGCAAAGTGGAACTAATGAACCCAACATGGACAAACAAGTTCAATCAAAGTTCATCACCCATTTTACATTCTGAGTAAATAGTAGAAAATTGATCTTAATCCCTACTTCCCAACTGTGGACAGATGATTCTATTAATGTTGCTCTAACTGTCGGATGTAACTAAGATTTCCCTTTCCCTTTTACCAGGTAAAGATAAATGGAAAACATGCGATCATAGAGCTAGAAAATGAAAGACAAACACCCAGAAATAGCTAACAGATCCACTGGAAATTATATGTTGAATATAACTTCTGGAATCCAAAAACTAGAACCACAAACGATCCTCTTCTGATGAAGTATATTAGAAGTCCTAAGAGAAGTGTAGCTTGTAAAACTCCAAAATAGGCAGAAAATTCAAGTCGCAAGCAGGTTTCTCATTCCTACGTGCAAAAAATCATCAAACGCTTTCGAAGTTGCAAGAAATCTGACTGAATTAAGGAACTATGCCAAACAGGACCCCAGTGTTCATCATAGTCCCTTCATAAATCTAAAACAAGGCCGTCAAAGAATAAGAAGGTAAAATTAATACAAGAATCAAGTAACATGCAATTCGTAGGGGACCAATAGAAGACATTATAACTACTGGTAGAAGCGATGACTGAGCAAGACTATTCTCATTTCCTTCTCTTCTCCCATGCTTGTAACCTTTTTTAAGGAGAAAGCAAGGAAGGCTGTATCGATATCGATATCGTTTCGATCCGCCCGGAAATGGATATATCAGGATATATCCCCGATATATCAACGATATCGGTGGAAATGTCGGAAATGGCTCAAAAAAGCCATTTTTTCTCGTTTTTTTCCAGAAAATAAGATCATCCAAGATATTAAAACAACAAATAACCTACAAATACACACTTATGTCACACATATCGGTCATGTATACCCCATATATCGACATATCGGTCATATCGATGTTAATGTTTATTCCTGACCTATAGATAGTGGAAATGGATTCCATTCAAGTTCTTATAACATTAAATAACTTACAAATATACACTTAGATGATGACACATAGATCATTTATGAAGACTGATCCTTATATTGCACATATCGATCATATCGAACATATCGTTCGTATTGTTAGTTGTTGACCTATATATATTGAAAAAGGAATTCATTCAAGTTCTTAGATCACTAAATAACTTACAAATATACTCTTAGATCACACATATCGATCACCTATGAAGCTTATATCGCATATAATCGATCATTTCGAACATATCGATATTAATGTTGATTCTTGAGTTATAGATATTTTTTTGAAGAATTGACTTATAGTATTGGAAATGGATTTCATTCAAGTCTTACAACATGAAATAACTTGCAAATATACACCAAGTTGAAAAACCATTGTATGCACACTCTTTTCGCACCATACCCTACCAATACGGGGGTCTCGCTAGATATGTGTAGCCATATAAACCATTGCGTGTTTTAATACTAGGTCTAGCTAGATATGTGTTTTAAAACTGGGTGTAGGCATGTAGCTAGATAAGTAGTGGAATCAATCTTGCATGAATAATAACATTGATATATAGAGATATCGGCGAAACATTGGCGATATAGATCGATATACATGATTTTTTGTACCGAATCCAATCATTTTTGACCGATATAAGCCAATATGGCGATATATCGTCGATATATCGCCGATATCCCTGTAAAAGGATATATTGGGTGATATCGAAACCCCTTCCCTGTCGAAACCGATATATTGACGATCGCCGCTACGGCCTTCTATGGGAGAAAGCACACTTACTCCTAAAGATGAGCACCCAAAAACTTCAGTATTCACAAGTTTAGGTATCAAAATTACAAAGGCCAAGAGTCATGAAGGACAACATGGCATGTTCCTTCACATTCTCTACATAGAATCTCACTTGTAAAGATCACCTCATTTCTCGCACACCAGATGGCCAACCTAATAGCTGCCATCAAACCCTCTCAGGCTCCATGCCAACCCAGGACGGCCCGATAGACTCCCAGAAAGCGGTGGCACTTTAGTTCCTAGCCCATTGATATTTGATATCGTCGAAATGTCTCTCGAGGCAGTACAAGAAAAGAGCATGTGATCCACATCCTCCAAGTTATCATTACGACGATAGCAGGAACCATCCGTCCCATGGAAAATTCTAGCACTCTAGTTTCCCATCATCTAACGATCTTTTCCCACCAGCCAAAGGAAGAGCTCAACCCGCAGAGGAATATGCCATTCTCATATCTACTCGCTCTCTACCATAGAAATCCCATGATAAAAAATGATCAAACCATACAATGCATTAAATTCATTCTTCACGAAGAAAGGCTCATCATCCCATGTCCAATGGTCAATACCACCAGAAAGATTACCCCTCCCCACACACACCCACACATGCGTGCGCAATAGAGAGGAGGGAGTCCGACAGTACCATAAACTCCACTATACTTTGATCAGAGAGCTCAAAACTAAACTGAGGGGACCACACCCCCATTGTCGCATGAATCTCAAATCTGAATCTTCGAATTTTCCGTCAGAGAAAAATCTAGGGGAAAACTCCGTTACCCAATACATGCCTCAACAATGACAAGATATCGATAAGAATAGAACACCTCCCCCCTAGAATCTCGATGAAGAACACACTGCACCAGCCTGCATTGAGAGGCCCACCGAAACACTGTAGACGTGTCGTAGCAAGGAGCGGAGAATGGTCACTCCCCCAAATGCGAGCGAAACCCATTTGATCAACACTTTGTTCATCTCACCTCCAAGTTGAATACGTCCAACCTCCATCCTCCATAGGAAGCTCTTCTTCCAGATAACTAATGGCATCCCCTAAGAAACCCCTAAGCTCGAAAAGAAGAATTTCTGCATCAGTCTCGAAGCACCTCCGCAACCCCACAACATGCAGACGCAATGGCAGAAAGAAAATCAGTACAAAGAAAACTGCCTTCACAAAAACAAGGACGCCACCCCTTGACTAACAAGAAGCATGTCACCTTGCAAGCCTGTCACACATAATAGGTAAATCCAAACAGCTGATCGACAAATCCCCACATTGAGATTGTAACGAGACCATATGTGCCTCGACATCCTCCTCCATCCCCAACAAGACAAAAAAGGACTCATCACTATTGACTCGAAGATCAGAGGCCCCATCAATGAAGATCATGATATCTGCATACTACAACAAAGGCATCGAAAAATCATCAAGCTAGAATCCAGCATAGATATTTCCCCCACAACCATAGTAGAGGCCATTCTAGATGGCACATCAACCACAGCACAAACAACATCGTAGGCAATGGGTTGCCCTTTTCGACACCCTCCCTATGGCTGAAAGAAACTCTCCTCTTGCCATGCGTTCGCCAACACCAAACAAGAGGCCATCCTCACACACTTCTTCATCCAAGCAACTCACTTATCTGGGAGGCCTTGTTGAGACGGTGAGGCCTAAATAATCGTCTAGTTCAAAATGTCAGAAGTCTTGGAGAAGTCAACATTCAAAAGCGATCCATTGACCTTCTTCGTCTTCACGTCGACAATCATCTCGGATGTCATCACCACACCATCCATTATATTCACGTTTGGAATGTGAACACCATTTGGGCATTGTGATGCAAATTGAAAGTGCCTGGGGAAAAATTTTGGAGTGAGGGAGAAAAGGAGAGATGTAGAGAGAACTATAACTTTATAACTTGAATTGTCATACAATCCACCAATTAGCTTCTTTATATCGAGAGGACGTGTTTGCAAAAATTAAATAATTGATGTAGAAAACAAGCATAATCATCATAACGGAAGAGAAGATGATTTGCGTGGAAACCCCTACGAGGGAAAAATCATGGGGGCACACGCAATCCCTAATCTCCCTCTCTAGAGATTAGGGTTCTCTTCACTATCTTACTTTTCAATTGGGGGGTGAGTACAATATATAGACGATGGGTAAACGATCCATCATCCCGGGATCCATTTACCCATTAAAGAACAACTCAACATTCCACATCAAGTTGGGCATACATGTCTGCCATGCCCAACTTGCCTACATTCATCTCAAATTGCACAGTAGGTAGCCCCATTGTGAAGAGATCAACAATCTGATCGGTAGACTTCAAGTAAGGAAGGCACAACAATCCAGCAGCAATCTTCTCACGGATGAAATGTCTATATATCTCCACATGATTCGTTCTACTATGCATTACAGGATTGTTGGTCAAGTTTATTGCAGCTTTGTTATCACAAAACATCTTCATCGGCATACTCACTATGATCCTCAATTCATTTAACAGATTTTTTAGCCATAGAATTTCAATGACACCATTTGTAAAAGCACGATATTCAGCTTCAACATTCGATCTTGAAACCACATTCTGCTTTTTACTTCTCCAAATGACCAAATTTCTGCACAAATATATCACATAGCCTGAGGTGGAACATCGGTCATCCACGGAACCAAACCCAGTCAGCATCAGTGTATCCTTCAATTGCAACTTCAGGATTTTTTCTGAGCATAAGCCCTTTTCCTGGTGTTGCTTTTATGCAGCTTAGGATTCTATTCACCGCATTAACATGAGAGGTAGTGGGATCATGCATGAATTGACTCACCATGTTTATCTTGTTGGTAATATCTGGTCTAGTGAGGGTAAGAAAAATCAACTTTCCCACCAATCTTTGATATCTTGCCTTCCATGTATCATCAAGGAGCTCACCGTCTTCTTTAGTAAGTTTATGATTTGCCTCAATAGGGAGAGTAGTAGATTTACATCCCAACATGCCACAGTCCTTTCGCAAATCAAGAGAGCATTTTCTTTGACTTCGATACATATTCCCTGGAGATCGAGCCATCTCAATACCTAGGAAGTACTTTAGCTTCTTGAAGTCTTTAGTTCAAATTCAGTTGCAAGTGTTTTCTTTATCTTGAGAAGTTCCTCTTCTTCATCACCGGTAAGAATCATGTGATTCATATACACTAAAAGAATACACCTTTTGTTATTGTTCCTCCTTGTAAACAGAGTGGGATCCCCATTCACTTGGGTATATCCGTTCTTAAGCATGACCGCATGTAGACGTTCAAACCAAGCTCTTGGAGATTCTTTTAGTCCATAAAAAGCTCTCTTTAGTTTGCAACACTTACCATCCTTCTCGAACGCGTGCGGCATTTTCATATACACTTCTTTAAGATCACCGTTCAAGAAAGCATTTTCCACATATAATTGGTGTATTTTCCAGGAAAAATGGGCTGCTAGGCAAATAACAACCCTAATTGTATTCACCTTAGCAACATGAACAAAGGTCTCAAGGTAGTCAATCCCATATTTTTAATTGTATCCTTTAGCGACAAGACAAGCCTTGAATTGGTCAACATTCCCATCAACAACATTAATCATATTTAATTGTATATACCCATTTAGACCCAACAAGGTGAGCATCCCAACAATATCCCAAGTATCATTCTTTACCAATGCTTCCATTTATTCTCTCATTGCATGGACCCATTTCTGATCATTTTTACCTCATTAATATTTTTAGGAACATGATGAGCATCTAGAGAGGTAATAAAGCATTTGTATATTGGAATCATCTTGGTGTAAGAAACAAAGTCTTCCACGGGATAAGGAGTAGAGGCTCGAACAATTCTAACAACTTTTCTCACAACAATGGAGCGATCATCCATTAAAGGCTCAGAATTGTCAACGAGAATATAAGGAGTGAGGAATACTTACAAAGTTTTCATATCCCAGATCATTTGAGGAGAGATTGAAATGATGGCTTTGTATCATTTCTTCTTCAGTCTCCACCACATTATCCACTTCCTTTCATCTGTTATAAGTCTGACTAAATCGGCCTCAATCGTCGATATCTTTTTCTCTATCTTGCTCACTGCCATCCATTACATGGATAGTCTCTTGTATATCTCCAAGAAAGTAAATCCCATTCTCATTTTCTCAAAACCTATATTGATATACTCTCCTGAGAAAATTTATTAGAAAGTAGGACTCGCCTTCAAAGAAAGTGACATCCTTACTCACATGAAGGCGATAGGCCACCGGATCATATCATTTGTATCCTTTTTGTGTTCCATAATAACCAAGAAAGATGCATTTCGTAGCTCGTGCATCTAACTTTCGTGCACCTGGTCCGAAGTTATGAAGAAAGCAGACATATCCAAAGACTCAAGGGTCCAAACTAAAAGGCTAGTGATTGGAAGAATAATAGAGTAGGAAGTTCTCTTCCCTATCATACTAGAAAGTGTTCTGTTTATCACATAAGCTGCGTTAAGACGGCATCTCTCCAAAACATCTTTGGTACATTTCGCTAAAGTAAGAGTGCTCTGGTACATTCAACGAGTGACGATTTTTTCTTTCAGCTACCCCGTTCTCTTGTGGTGTATAGTTGCATGAGGTTTCATTAATGATGCCCCTCTCATCAAGAAATGTAGATAGAGATCCTTCTAAGTATTCATTGGCATTATCCGTCCCCAACTTCTTAATTTTGGCTCCATACTGAGTGACAACCATATCTGTGAAACTTTTTTTTGAGGCTCCATATCTGTGAAACTTGTTATTGCTTCAGAAACTTCGTGCCTACTTTTCAAAAGGTACACGAAGGTACTTCGTGAGAAATCATCAACAAAAGTAATATAGTAGAGATAACCACCAACACTCCTTATATAGTTATATTTGAAGGTCCCCACATATTAGAATACACAAGCTCAAAGGCATGAGTAGATTTTACCACTAGAAATAGGGTAAGTGTAGCGAGCTTGTTTTGCAACTTGACAAACATCACATTGCAAATCACCTTCAGATAATCTTGAAAAAATATCGGGCACTAACTCATGCAGAGAAGAGAATTGATATGACCAAGACACTCATGCCATCATTTCACTGTCATCAAACTATCCTTCTCAAATCGAACCTTCATTACAGAAGTAAGAGCTTGACCAACCCGAGCAGGAAGATGATATAATCCATCTTCAACTAGATCAATTCCGATCTTTGTCCCCGTCTCCATGTCTTCTAAAATGCATGACCTTTGGTCAAAAATTAACTTGTTCAATTCTTTCGTGATCTTGCTGACAAACAAAAGATTTATAGGAAAATCAGGCACATGAAGAGCAACATGAAGGAGGAAACGATCTACAACAGATATGATCCCTTTCCCAGCGACAGTAGCATGAGATCCATCTACAACAGTAACTTTCTCGCTTCTTGAGGACTATTCCTATTGGTTCGCCTTGTATTAAGAGCAAAGTTGATATCAGTAAAATATTTAGAGCCATGCTTTCCGGCCATAAATCACATGATCAAAAATTTCATCTCACTAATAATATACATTCAAACTGAGCAAATGTTCAATGGGTAGCCACACGTGCAGACCTTGGGCTGAGAAAAAATAAGAATAAATTGCCAATAGAAATAGACAGAACCTGAACAACGTTGAGATGAAGCACACCCAAATAAAGAGGACTACTGGATTCAGCTGCTCGAAATCAATCTGAAAAAAATCCACCAAAGGGAAATCAAATCCAGATCTGAATGTTCGACTGTTGGGAGGAAAATAAGCCTCGAGATCTAAATAATCGGTTGGAAATCAGATCTCCAGATAATCCGGAACCCCTTGCACTGGTTGACACGATCTCCATTGTTGTGCAAGTCCGAGGACGAGAAACACGATTGTGTCCCCCACGATATGTGATCTCCACAATAAAGGCCTTCACGCTTTATTGTTGTAATCTCCGAATTCTACTGCTCAAACCCGATGAGAAGATCTCCACGATTTGCAGTTGTGCAAACGATCAGAATCAATAATATTAAGCCCTTCACGATCTGCGACCAAGAGATCAACGTAGATGTGTGCCGCCACGATCAGATCCACACCAACGATCAGAAGAGGGCCTTCATGATCAGACCTACGCCAACGATCAGATCTGATCCAACAATCAGATCTGCTACTGTTGTTATGTACAATGATGTAGACGAGTACAATGAGGATAAGGGATTACGGGTAGGGCCAGAAATCATATATTGGTCACCGCCAACAGAGATGAAGCACCCTGACGCAGACTCGACGAAGAAACAAGGCGTCGCGACAAGAAATCAGAACCCTAGACCTTGAATTTTGTGCTCTCATACCATGTAAAAAATAAGCATAATCATCACAAAGGAAGAGACGATGATTTACGTGAAAAACCCTACAACGAGGAAAAATCAAGGGGACACATAATCCCTAATCTCTCTCTCTAGAGATTAGGGCTCTCTTCACTATCTTACTTTTCAATGAGGGGGGATGAGTACAATATATAAACGATGGGCAAACGATCCCTCATCCCAGGATCCATTTACCCATTAAAGAACAACTCAACAATTGAGATAGAAGGGAACTGTAACAACTCTAACTTAACCATAAAGCTGTAAAGACCACGTGGTCTTTCTTTATCCATGGGCAATGAGTTTTGATGTATTGGGTGTACCTGTATTTACAGAAGCTTTAATTTTTGTACTTATCCTAATTGTTGGTTCAATTTATGCATGGCGAAAAGTGGCATTGGAATGGTATTAGATCCTGAATATTCAGACAATCAAAATAAAAAGAAAGATAAGGTTAATCCGAATGCAATGAAAAGTTGGCAAGGACCGCTACATCGCTGCCCAGATGTAGTTTAAAATTTGCAAGGGTCCTCGCATGAGGAACACATACGAATAAATAAGCTAGTTCCGTTGCATCGCCACCCAGATGCAGCCTAAAATTTACAAGGGTTCTCACATGATGGATACATTCGAGTAAAGAAGTTAGTCCAAAAGAGGTTGCAAATAAAGTTGCGAATAGGTAGTTGGAATATTGGCACTTCGACTAACAAATCGATGGAGATAGTAGATACAATGGAAAGAAGGAAGAAAATGATACTATGTCTCCAAGAGACAAAATGGGTTGGAGAGAAAGCAAGGGAGATTGAGAAGACATGCTTTAAACTTTGGTATTCATGTAAAGATAAGGGCAGAAATTGTGTTGGAGTAGTTGCTCATAAGGATTTGAAGGATTGTGTTGTTGGAGTGTAAAGATTCGAGGATCAGATTATTTTGCTACAAGTGGTGCTCGAAGAAGAAATTCTAAATATCATCTCAGTTTATGCACCACAAATTAGTTTAAAGAAAAGCATTAAACAAGCTTTTTGAAGGATTTGGATAAGATTATGCAAGGAATCCCACAAAGAGAGATGATTTGCCTAGGTGAAGATATTAATGGACATGCGAGAAAGGATGCTTCAATGTATGCTAGTGTTAATGGAGGACATGGCTTCGGGGATAGAAATGAAGAGGAAAAGTCATTCTGGATTTTGTAATGGCTTATGATCTTTTCATAACAAACACTCTTCAAGAAGAGGGTGGAGCATTAATTTACTTATAAGAGTGGCCCGGCTAGAACACGGATAGATTACTTTGCGTTGAGGAGAAGAGATCGATTGTTTTGCAAAGACCATAAAGTAATCCCAAGAGAGAGTTTAACCAACCAATATTGTTTGTTAGTCATTGATGTGCAAACAAAAAGGCTATTAATAAAAAGGAAAGTTTCCAAGATCACTAGAACTAGATGGTGGAATCTTCAATTGAAGCAATCAAGCTTCAGGGAGAAGGTTTTAGAAGACTTATCTTGGAATTGTAACAGAGGTGCAAACGAGATATGGGAGGCGACAACATCTTGTATCCCAAGGGTAGCCAAAGAGATGTTAGGCAGGTCAAAAGGAGGGAGCTCCGGGCCAAAAGAAGGCTTGATGGTAGAGTGGATGGGTGCAAAAGAAGCTCAAAATTAAAATAGCATGCTTTAAAGCATGTCTAAGGATAGAACATATGAAATTATCACAAAGTACAAAATAGCGAAGAAGGAAGCAAAGAAAGTCGTAAGCGAAGCTAAATCGAAAGCTTATGAAGTTGTACAAAAACCTCGACTCTAAGGAGGGTCAGAAGGATATATTCAGGTTGGCTAAAGCAAGAGAAAGAAAGACCAAAGACCTTTCTCAAGAGAGATGCATTAAGGATGAGGAATGTCACATGCTTGTTACTTAGAATAATATAGAGACTACATGGAAGCGGTACTTCCACAAGCTTTTCATTGGAGAAGGAAATAGACATATCACTTTGGGAGGTTTAGTTAGTAGTGAAAGTTACCTGAATCGTGCAAGCTATAGACGAATACAAAAGAAGGAAGTGGAATGGGCTTTGAAGGTTATGAGACCTAAGAAAAGTGTTGTAACTGATGACATTTCTATAGAAGTTTGGAGTGTTTTAGGTAAGCTTGGTTTGACTTGGTTCACAAATTTATTCAATGTTATTCGACGAGGCAAGAAAATGCCTGAAGATTGGAGGAGAAGCATCGTGGTGCCTCTTTATAAGAACAAAGGAGACAGTCAAAATTATTCAAATTACAGAGGTATCAAGCTGATGAGTCACACTATGAAAACTTGGGAACGTGTGATCGAAAGAAGGTTGAGGCAAGTTTCCAAAGTAAAACAAAACCAATTCGGATTCATGATCAATCGCTCAACTATTCAAGCCATCTACTTGTCGAGGAAAACAATGGAGATTTATAGAGCTAAAAGGAAGAACCTCCATATGATTTTTATTGATTTGGAGAAGACTCGTGATTTTGTCCCATGGAAGATATTGTGGAGAGTTTTGGAGAAGAGACAAGTACATGTCATATACAATAATCTCGTAAAAATATGTATGATAAGGCTTCATCTTGTATAAGGATATAGTCTGGGAAGACTGACTATTTTGGTATCAACATTGGTCTGCATCAAGGTTCAATTTTGAGCCCATTCCTTTTTACTTTGATTACGAACGAGTTGACAAGTCATATTCAAGATGAGATATCTTGGTGTATGTTATTCTCGATGATATTGTGTTGATTGATGAGTCTAAAGATGGAGTAAATGAGAAGCTTGAGGTCGGGAGACATGCATTGGAGATCAAAGGATTTTGTACAAGTAGGGCTAATACTGAATATGGAGTGCACTTTCGATGGAAGCAATGGTGAAAAAATGAGGTGAAGATTTGTGACGATAACATTCAGAAGAGAAATTCATTTAGATACTTGGAATTTATTTTGCAACATGATGGGAAAATTGATGGAGATGTTACTAATAGAATAAATGCATGTTGGCTAAAATTGAGAGAAGCCTCTACTGTTGTTTGTGATAAGAAAAATCCTTTGAAAAATCACAGGAAAGTTTTTACAAAGCAGACGTGAGACCTGCATATGCTCTATGGATCTGAATGTTGGCTTGTAAACCATAAACGTGTAGAGAATAACAGTAGCAAATGGATGTGTGGACACACACGTAAAGATCGGATTCGGAAAGATGCAATCAGAAGAAAAGTTGATGTAACTCCGATCGAGGATAAGATACGAGAAAATTGCTTAAGGTGGTTTGGTCATTTGCAAAGGAGGTCAGTTGATGCACCGATGAGGAGATGCGAGTTTTGGGATGTTGCTGCCGAAGAGACGGCGAGGAAGGCTCAAGAAGTGTTTGGAATGAGATTATACGAAGGGATCTTAGTTTTTTAGATCTAAGCTCGAGAATGACCTAAGATAGAACTGAATGGAGATAAAGAATCCATGTAGCCGACCCTACTTAATGAGGGAAAAGGCTGTGTTGTTGTTGTATTCTATCAATAAATAAGATAGAAATATACATTTATTTACTAAAATAAAGGTCTCAAAATAAGTTTCGCAGTCGTCGTAGTCACCGGCACCACACATGCTAATATGCAGTACTGAGTAAAGGCATACTACTAGAAGTTAAGTAATGTAGAATGCATAAATAAATTGGAATAACAAATAACGTAATCTTAAACTCAACACTCGTAATTTGGCAATACAATAACACAACTATTTACCACGTAAATACGTTGAAGAAAATTTATCACTCCCAGAATTAAGAATTTAGAGTACTTTAACAATAAAATTTTAAAATTAAAAACCTATATTAAACACATGTACAATATATATTACATTAACCATATATTGTCATGAACTTTCTCATTGAGAATCTCGAGAAGCCTCGAATAGTGACAAGTCTATTCAATTGGACACATTATAGAACTTGTTGTGCAACATCCTCGAATGTTGGCGGGTGAAGCATGTAGTTTAGTGGGGTCTCGCTTGGGAGGGTTGTTGATATTAGCGAAATGGGGAAAGGAACACCCCATATCGGTTAATTTTCCTGTAAAAAATGGAAGAAAACCTCCGAGTAATGGATGTTCGGTAAATATTTACCTCTAAAAAAAAAGACGAGGATTTCCACTGACAACAACTACTTTTCTTATTGCAATATACAACTTTTCTAGCATTAAATAACCTAATATAGAAAGAAAAAATCGAACGGTAGAAAAATAGAGGGTGAGGAGAACATGCTTGTTGTGGAGGATTTCAATGGAGAATGCACGAAGATGCACGAGAGAGACAGAAAGAGGAGAAGAGAAAAACTTCAATTTAATTTCAACTTGAATAGTTTCCAAACAATGACTACCATCCCTTTACATAGGAAGGGTGGAAACCTTAATTTGACTCCCTAAAAATTAGAGATCACATGCGATACCATTCTTAAATCAAATAAAAATTGCAAAGGAGTCAAATTAAACGAATTTAATCATTAACATTAACCCTGATATAATTATTCTCTAATGGCATGGGCAACCAACCCTAATCTAAAAAGAACCCTAATTAGACAAAACTAAATGGACAGCAAACCTTAATATTTATCCTAATTCTTAATTATGTGTTGTTTGACAAAACTAAATGGACAACAAACCTTAATATTTATCCTAATTCTTAATTATGTGTTGTATCAACTCTGCTTCGAAAAATTCATCTCATGAAGAATCGGCTGATCTTCAAATTTTGTCTGTGGCACTTGATCATGATGCGCATGTACTCATGATAAAAGAACATATGAGGAGCCTGCGTTGGATTTCCAAGTCATTGATGCGGTCCTCCTAGAGTTGTCTTCAAATTAGAGAGAATTGTGATTGAAGAATCGATACGTCACATATGGTGGTGTCCATGCTACTGTAGCAATCTACAACGAGTCTCCTTCTCGAAGATGATTGTAGCGGTGGAAGAATTAGTGAAACTGTGTAACAATTTCATCGGTTGAACAAAGGAGTTTGGAGGGACCATGGATCATGAATAGCACAAAATTAAGATGAGAGGAGATGTGTGTATTGTACTTAACCCTATGGTCTATATAGGAAAACCCAGCACCCCGGCTTCCAATTAGAATAAGTTGTTTCCCACTTTTATCTCTCTCAATGCTCCTTTTGTATTTTTTTGTCGCATGAGGACAAAATTGTAATTTTCCAAACCCTTCACTTGGATATTTCCTCCTCCATATGTGACTCCCAACTTTCACTTTTAAATAAAGAAGTTATGAGTGAGGGACCTCTTTATAAAACCCCTAAAAGATATTTGTATCACTTTCTTTATGGGAACTAGAGAATACAGTTGCTTCAGAGATCCAAGCAACCATCCCTAAGGTTTGAAGTTTGAACATCTCCACAATAATAGTGTCGCCAACAATGGAAAGAAGGGCAGAGATATTTCCGCATGGGATGGCAACATGCAAGCATCATGAGCAATGGATGCTCTCGCGACATCGTTGGATGTTGAGAGCGATGGTAGTGGAAGAAGTCGCAGTCATGGCAGTGATGGTGAAGTCATAGGTAGTGTGACGGCAAAAATCTTTGAATCTCCAACGACGATAAAGCTTGGAAGGGGGTGGTGGCACAATGATGGTATTGGTGGAGTCAGGGAAGGTAATGGAGGTTGCGGTGTGGGCATTGGGATTGGGGGTAGGGTCAGCGTTGACGATGAACGAGGTGGTAATGGCATCAGTGTTGGAGCGGTGAGAGGTGGTGGTCGCGTTGCTACACGGGGAGGGGTTGACATTGATGGTGGACTATCGGTGTCGGTTGTATAGCGATGGGGGAGGTGGTGATGATTCCATCGATGGTAGCTCTAAAACGTCTTGGACATCAACCAGAGAGGATTCTCGTTTCCTTTTTTCTTCTATGTACTCCTTAGATTTCTTGCGTAATGGAGAGACCTTCATGGACCATATTATCTTCTATTGTTTCTTCACTGTTGTCGTCGAAGTAGTGTTGTACAGATGTGAAGAAAGCCACACTTTTTCTTGGATAATGAATGTTCATCAAACCATGATTCCATCCAAATGCAATTTAGAGGTATTCCAGCCGAACGTTATAGTGTGACTTCACCTTCTTTCTATTTTACATATGAATATGCACCATAATCAGAATGACATGTGCTATATTTTAATCGTCAATATTTCATAGGTTTGTCAAATCATAAGGATATTTCAAACTTCATGGTATGATACAATGGATGCAAAAAGAAAACTTGCCTTCTAAAGGTGCCTAGAGGACGGGCCAGACGCAATAGAGCGACGGCATGATAGCAGATTCATGCCGGCAGGGAGACAGGATACAACCATCTCTAGAGCCTCAAAAAAAACCATCTCTAGGCACATCACGACCTACACGCAAGACTAGTGAGACCCAAAACGATAGACAAATAGAGATAGCGAGAGGAAAAAGAACGTGTTTATTGCGCAGGATTTTGGTGAAGGCGCAAAGATGCGCGGAAGAGAGAGACAAAAAAGGAGAAGATAATAGAAACTCCAATTTAATTTCAACTTGGAATGCCTCCAAACTATGGCTACCTTCCCTTTACATAAGAGGGTGGAATTACAAAAATAAAGTAAAAAAAGCAATTATCTATTTTAAACAACCTCAATTTGACTCCCTAAAAATTAAAGATCACATGCGATCTCATTACTCGAATAAAATAAAATTATGAAGGACTCAACTTACACAAATCACTACCCTAACACTAATTTAATTATACTCTAACCGGACAGACGTCCAAGACTAATTTAAAAACAACCCTAAAAAGTTCTAAGCCTTCTCCCACTATGAGTAGGGTCGGCTACATGGATTCTTGCTCAAATCCATGTTAAAAGATTCGACTATTTTTTACGTCGGATGTCGACTACCTAACGCAATCCCTACAAGAGGGGAATTTGAACCCTGATCTTTTGGGTGGTAGACACACTGCACTACCACCAGATCATTTAAGTGGGTGCATCAGCTCTTTGACTGCAATTTAAAAACAACCCTAATTGAACAAAATTAAATAGATGACAAAGCCTAATTTTGGCCCTAATTCATATTTCATGTGTTGTATCAGCTCTTTGCCCACAATAAGTAGAGTCGGCTACATGGATTTGTAGCCTCCTTTCATATCTATTTGGGTCATTCTCAGATTTAGATCCAAAAAATTAAGATCCCTTTGTATAGTCTCCTCCCAACACTTCTTGAGCCATCCTTACCCTCTCTTAGCCAACTCAACATCCTAAATCTTGCATCTTCTAGTTGGTGCATCAACAACTTTCTTTGCAAATGGTCAAACCACCTTAAGCGGTTCTCTCTCATATTATCCTCTTTTGGAGCAACATCGACCTTACTTCTGATCACATAATTCTAAATACGATCTTTTCATGTATGACCACATATCTACCTTACCATTTCATTTCTGCTCCTGTCATTCTCTGTATATGTCCATGGTTTACATGCCAACATTCAGATCGATAGAGCATAGTAGGTTGCATGGCTGCTTTATAATACTTTCCTTTGATTTTCAAAAGAATTTTTTTATGACATAAAAATAGAGGTCCCTCTTTACTTTAGTCAACCTGCATTTATTATATAAGTAACATCTCCGTCGATTTGTGTATCATGTTGCAAAATAGATCCCAAGAATCTGCATCAACTCTTTACCACTTTAAAAAATTCATCTCCTGATGAATTGTGTGCGTAGAAGGAAAATGCTTTGTTGCATACTCACAGAGCCCAAGAGTTCTCTTGTATAGAAGAAAGAAACCCTAACGAGTAAATTACATAATGAGGATAGAAAAATAAAAAGACTGGAAAAGAGTAATGTAACCTAAAACTCTCAACATTCCCTCTCAAGCTGGAGCATAGATGTCTATCGGACTCAGCTTAGAACATCATCTCTGAAAGGGCCCTCGGGCAAGAGCCTTGGTAAATACATTTGTAGCCTGATCTCTTGAACTAACATGAAAAGTAGTGATATACCCCTTTTGAATCATATCATGGGTATATTGACAATCCACTTCAATATATTTAGTTCGTGAAAGGATGGATTATTTATAATGAAGAGAGTTACTTGGTTGTCACAAAACAACTGCATTGGAAGAGGTACATCGACCCTAAGACTAGAAAGAACAGAAGTGACCCACAATATTTCAGAATTGCACTGCGTCATGGCTCTATACTTCGACTCACCACTGGATCTTGCTACCATTGTCTGTTTCTTGTTTTTTCATGATACTAGAGGCTTCCACAAACACGGCAAATCTCGAAATAGATTTCAACTAGCATAATCCGCATATGCACGGACTGTAATAGATAATGGAGTTCCTCTGCTAAATAATAGAACTGTCCCTGGAGATGACTTCAAGTATCTCAAGATCATGTATACTGCATCCATGTGCACATATCTTGGTTGCTCCATAAACTGGCTACCAATGCTTATTGCAAAAGAAATATCAGGTAGCGTGATAGTAACATAAAGAAGCTTCCCAACCAGCTCTATATGCATCCTTTTATCTACCTTCTCTGTAGTATCATCATGCAGTTTTATGTTTGGATACGTAGGTATAGATGTCGGTATGCAACCTATCATTCCTGCTCTGAAAGTAGAGATGTTACGTACTTTCTTTGGGCCATGAAAAAGCCCTGCATGCATTGGCAACAGGAACATGTACATAATGAGTATGAAAAGGCCATGCTTTCTTTGGGTCATGAACAGGAACATGTACATGTATAACTTCATGCTCATCATGTACATGTTCATGTTCATCATTCAAATTATCAGTACCATCAATGGAAACCAAGTTTTCAGAATTTACTTGAGGTGTGCTGGATGATGGGGAAGGTAGGGGAGCATGGAGAACAAGATTGAGGTGTACGTGGAGGAGGTGGTAGAAGAACAACTTCTCCCCATACTCAAAGGGACTCATCCTGTCACACATAAGAGTATGGAACAAATTGACTCAAATAATGTAACATCAACGCTAACATAGTATTTACCTTATACATGATCAAAACACGTGTACCCCTTCTGGGTACGAGAATACCCAATAAACATACATTTGACAGCTCTAGGAGTAAGCTTGTCACGACCAAGATATAGAAGATGGACAAATGCCACACAGCCAAAAGCATGTGGCATAAGAGAGAAAAGACCCTTCTCAGGAAAAGCAAGAGAGAAGGGAGTCTTTTCGCCCAAAATGGTAGAGGGCATCTGATTGATGAGGTAGCATGATGTCATGACAACATCATCCCAGAAGGAATGAGGAGCCCAACTCTGTATGAGCAGAGTTCTTGTGATGTCAAAAAGTGACGGTGTTTGCGTTCAGCAACACCGTTCTGCTGCTGAAGAACCTTTTTGAAGAAGGTTATGTTACCAACATGTTGACTTCCATTGTAGGTAATATATTTGGATCTAAAGCTCTACGAGCTCTACGCTTGGAGGATCTGCGAATTCCTCCTGCTTATTCATAAACTTTCCAAGGCCCACCTCATGGAATCCAAGTTGAAAGAGAGAAATTGAACAAATATGGGCATCCGGATGTACTATTAAACAAAAATTGGGATTATCCATGAAAAACAATGGTAGAGACGTTTATGAATATCTACGTGGTGGACTTGATTTGACCAAAGATAATGAAAACGTAAACTTACAGTCATTTATGCGTTGGAGAGATCGTTTCCTATTTTGTGCCAGACTCAAAAAAACGGCTCTTCATCCAAGAATGAGCTAGGCTGGACAACCTCTTTATGAGGATTGCCTTCTAATAAGGAAAATCCCATCTTCGGTTCTGCTTTAGGATGGCTCCTGCACACAGCCAAGAGAAAACATGAAGCTGTCGAACAGGGCTAGAAAGACGGCAAGCAGCAAGCGCTAAAAGAGACTAGCACTAATGCTATAAGAAGACCTTATCACGGAGTCTACTTCTTAGCTGCTCTAAAGTAAGAGAAGGATGTCCGACCCACTAGGGACCGGCTTTGCCATTTCAGTCCACATTGGTCGTCTCTCGGGCTAGGCAGGCGGAGGATCACCTTTCTTTACTTGAAGAGCAGGAAACAAGCAAGACACTAACATACGTAATTAGAGAGATTCACCTGGTTTTGAGAACCAATAGCCCCTTCCAAATAGGATTATAGGGGTCTAGTTTGAGTAAGAAAGATGAGTATATATGAGATATATATCAGTCTCTCTAAGGAAGATTTGTTTAGGAGCGAGATATTGTAATATAGAAGGCGAATCCGTCGTTTCGGCTACCATAATAGTGTATTCCATAGCCCCCTGGTCATGTAAAGTCATCACTACCTGAGCGATCGATAATAACATAAACACACTGAGAATCGTATCTGTGGCTACAACTATACATTCCTACACCCTGTCGGTTGAACCTCTACGCCAATCCGTACCGAACCGGTACTCACTGCGTACAACTCACTCACAGACGAATTCGATTGAGGGAATGAGCGCAATCGACTCGAGTCCCCGAAGGAGGCTTCGCCGGAACTCACTTCGAGCAACGAGGGAGGAAACTACCCTCCTACATGTTCAATCTTTTTTAGATGTTTTCCCATATATCTTTCTCATTAACGCAACCTTCATTTTGCTCATTCATGGAGGTGTATTTAGTACTGAAGTCTAGGGACATGAGGTCTGACGGATAATGTCATGCAAACTCAGTAATCGGGACAATTGAGCAATAGAGAATTCCAAAGCATTATCAGAACAAGTATATTTAATAGAAATAGAGAATATTTTTCATTTCAATAAAAAACTTTTGAATCATAATACTCACATCAGACTTATTCTTTAACAAAAAGACCTACAATAATCTGGAAAAATCATCCACATCAACTAAGTAATACATGTACACCCGATGATCAGGGACACAACTTGGACCCCGCATATCAAAATGGAAAAGTTCAAAAAGACTGACCACTATGACCATGACTTGGATGACTACTATGACATTGACGACTTGGAAAACTAGACCTGACCTGACTGGTGATGTTTTCCAAGCTGACATGGTTCACAGTGAAATGTAGACTTGACAGAGATCCCAAGGATGAGACAACACATCTTCTACAACGGAAGATGACCAAAGTGGAGATGTCAAGTGTAAGGAGAGATCGATCCAGCAGAAAGGAAACTAGCACCAGCAAAAGGAGACTGGATCAACCCGTAAAGACCTCCATGCTCATGGCCACATCCAATCACCACGCCCGTAAGTATTATCCTAAAAAAACAAGGGAAGCAAGATCAAATATAGCACAATAATTTAAATCTTTTATAATCCGACTAATAGACAATAAACTCATTGAGAACATTGGTGCATGAAGAATAGTCTGCAAACACATTGAGAGAGTCAAATGGACCTCCCCCTGTCCGATGGGAGAATGTGTTCCATCAGCAATCACGACAGATCTACCAAGTGGTACATGGATGTATAAGCAAGATTGTGAACGATGTCCACAGAGATGATGATAAGCACCAAAGTCCATGATCCACTTCGAAGGGTCTGGTGAAGAGTAACTAGTAAAAGCATGATTAATACCTGACGTGCTCGTGGAGGCAGAAGCAACAATATTTGATGTTCTGGTAGAAGTACCAGAAGATCCAACAATCAGGGCATGATCTCTCGCAATCGTGAAACAAAGTCATCATTTTTTTGAGAAGATGCAAGAAAGTCATCGTAATGATGATCAATAGGGTCATAAGTAGTCTGGATATGCTCGGCAACATGGGCGGATGGTGGGAAGCCGTGCTTGGAATAGCATGTGTCTGCTGAATGGCTTGATCATTGACAATATGAACAAGGTGGATGTAGGTGTGTGCCTCCTCTGTTGCGTGTGCCCCTTCCTCTGAACCGATGAGAGCCACCTCTACCTCGGGAAGTTGTCATAGAAGATGATATCTAAGAAGATGTAGGATAGGGGATGCTCAGTCTGCTCAATCTGCGATATGCCTCCTCCATAGGCGGTATGGTAGAATCTGTGAGAAGCTGTGAGCGAGTTGAGTCGTATTCCAGGTTAAGGGCAGTCACAAATGCCTCAATCATGATAGAATCTCTATAGGCCT
The DNA here is from genome assembly GCA_037367405.1 of Ottelia alismoides. Lineage (NCBI taxonomy): Eukaryota > Viridiplantae > Streptophyta > Magnoliopsida > Alismatales > Hydrocharitaceae > Ottelia > Ottelia alismoides. Next base: position 634,230 of record JAZKJV010006309.1, on the reverse strand, counting down.
TGTGCTTCTTTGGTGAGGTCGTCAGAGGTATGTAGCTATGGAATCGCTCAAACATAACCTTCAGAGATGTATACAAGGCATGAAGATGGCAATCACCATGTTCGGTTATGAAATTTTGCTTAGCACTGCGACCACTAATGCTCCCACATGGATCATTGACTCTGGAGCATCCGCTCACATCACAAGAGAAGGTAGTCTATTGACTTCGTCTCAGCCTTCTTCCACAGTGAAGTCGGTTAGAGGGGCCATTGGGACACATTCACCAGTTACCTCTGTCGGGACTATGGAGTTCTCTTCCAAACTCCATCTTACAGGGATTCATTGTGCCCCGATTTTCCCTTGAGCTTACTGTCTGTTCATAAGTTATACAATGAACTAAATTTTCATGTGATTTTTGATGAGTTATCTTGTTATTTTCAGGACATTCAGACGATGCAAATTTTTGGTACGGGACATGAGAAGAATGGACTCTACTATCTTGACATTCTCGCAGAATCTACCTTTCCTAGTGATGTGCCTATTTCTTCTGATTATCCGTTGTAGCATCTTCGCCTTGGTCATCCATTTGCTAAAGCCCTTTCTATGATGTTCCCTGAAATTTACGCCACTGAAGTCGTTTGAATGTGAGGAATGTTAATTCAGAAAACATCATAGGAAGTCTTTTCCTATTAGAGTTGATCCTCGGAGATCCATTCCTTTTGCTTTGGTACATTGTGACATCTAGGGACCTCGTACGGTTCGTGCTATAGATAGTCACAAGTATTTTGTTGTCTTTGTCGATGATCATAGCAGATGTTTTGAGTCTATTTAATAAAAGAAAGAACATAGATTAACAGATTATTAAATCTTTCTTTCAGTTTATTAAGACTGATTTATCTACGTGTATTCAAATTTTGAGAACTGATAATGCACTTGAATTTACTCAACATGATTTGGTGTCCTTTGATTCTCATGTATTATCCACCAAACTTCATGTGCCTACACCTCTTAGCAAAATGGGGTTGTTGAACGAGAACTTACTCAGCTCCTAGATATCGCTAGGTCTCTTCTCTGTCACATGAAGGTACCTAAGGGTGTGTTTGGTCCGTGGGTTATCCAGGGGTGGATAATCCGGTTTTGTGTTTGTGTGTTTGGTTGGTGGGTTAAGGGTTGGGAGGGTTTGTGTGATGTGATTGTATTGGAATTTGAAAAAGTTGGTAGTTATTATTGTATGATTGTATTGAAATTTGAAAAAGTGGGTGGTTGTTGTGATGTGATTGTATTGAAGTTTGGAATAGTGAGTAGAAGTTGAGTATTTTATGATTTTTAGATGATATGATGGTATAATATATTTTTTTGGTTGGAAAGAGAGTGGGCCCCACTAGTGGGTTGGGAATATGGGTTTTGGGGGGTAACCCACCCAAAGTGGGGGTAACCCCCCAACCAAACACACCCTAAGAGTTACTAGGGGGATGTCATTCTTACTATTGTTTACCTTATAAATAGGGTATCCTCATTAGTTTTAAAGAGAGCCACTCCTTTCTCATTACTTTATATGATGAAAAACCTTTTCCATTATCGATGCGTATTTTTGGGTGCACAACCTTCGTTCATAATTTCATATTGTAGATAAACTATCTGCTCATGCAGTCAAATGTGTTCTTCTTGGGTACTCTCGGACCCAAAATGGGTATAGATGTTATGATCCTAGGGACATCATTATTACGCCTCTGTTGATGTCACCATTTTTAAATAGACGAGTTTCTTCACACAGTCAGTCGGTGACACACCTTGGAGTTACCACCACCTATTGTCTATAAAAGAAGGAATGCTAGTAACAATGAATCTGTTCTTCTGCCAACTCCTTTTTTGCAGGACGATGTACCTTCTTCGAATGTCCCTCCCACTGCTCATTTGGATGCTCCATCAGATCTTCATATAGCTATGCGGTAAACTAAGAGGCAATGTATTCTCCATCCTATCCCTTCTTTTACTTCCACTGACAGTCTTTCTAGTGGTGATAGATAGTTTACTGATGCAATAATGACAATCATTGTCCCTTGTGATCATGTTGATGCAATGCAAGATCATGGTTGGAAGATGGCCATGGACGAGAAGATGGATTCTCTTATATCTAGAGGGACAAGGGATCTCGTGCCCTCTCCACATGGGGTGAAACCAGTGTATGTAGATGGACTTTCACAACAAAACAATCTCCCGATGGTAGAATTGATAGGTTGAAAGCCCGGTTTGTGACAAATGGCTTTACTCAGGCCTTTAGTTTGGATTATTTTGGGACTTTCTCGTCGGTGGCCAGATTAGGCTTTGTTCGTACTATCTTATCTGTTGTTGTCAACAATAATTGGCCTATATTCCAACTGGATGTGAAAAATGCTTTCTTGTCTGGTGATCTTGAGGAAGAAGTTTACATGTTACAACCACATATGTACTCAATCGAGGGGGAGTATGTATGTCGACTTCGCAATGCCCTCTATGGCCTGAAGCAAAGCCCACGAGCTTGGTTTGACAAGCTAACCACTGAGATAAGTTCTCTTGGGTTCAGAGGCTGACATCATATTACTCTGTCTTTGTGAGATGACAGGCCATTGGGACTGTGATATTAGCCATTATGTGGATGATATGGTGATAACCTACGATGACGAAGCAAGAATTGCAGAGACCAAGGCATTCCTCCAGAAGGTATTTATCACCAAGGACCTTGGGCAGATACCCTACTTCTTGGGTATATAGGCTATCCGCACAACAGAAGGACTACATTTGTCACAGAGGAAATATTGCATTGATATTCTTACATAGGCAGGTTTGCTTGGTTGCAGACCACCGGGTATTCCGGCAGAGACACGGAAGCATACTACCTCTCTTGATCCTGAGTTTGAGAATCATACTCGATACAGAAGCCTGGTTGGCAAACTACTCTATCTCATTGTTACCAGACCAGATATTTCATATGTGGTGAGTAGGCCAAGTCAACATATGGAGAAACCTTGTTACAGTCACTGGCAGGAGGTTCTTATGATACTACGTTATCTGAAGGGATCTCCAGGGTGTGGCTTATTCTACAAAGCCAACGGCCACACCAACATCACTGCTTATGTTGACGCGAATTATGCTAGCTCTCCTGAAGACAGTCGCTCCACCACTGGATATGCAATGGTCGTTGGAGGAAATCGGATTACTTTACGTAGCAAGAAACATGATGTGGTATCCAGGTCAAATGTTGAAGCATAATACAGGGCAATGGCCCAAGCCACATGTGAGATTACATGGTTGATATCTTTCTTGACAGAAATTGGCCAACTTGCAACTAATCTTGTTCCACCGCACTGCGACAATAAGTATGCCACGTATATTGCCTACATCTAGTATTTCATGAAAGAACGAAGCATATTGAAGTTGACCGCCACTTTATATGCGATGTTGTACGAGAAGGAAAGATCTACATGCCTCACATATCCTCTAACTCAGCTTGCAGACATCCTCACAAAGGCTCTACCCAAGAAACGTGTTTCTTGGTTTATTTCCAAGTTGGGCATAATCGACAAATATGCTCCAACTTGAGGGGGAGTGCTAGAATTATGTATTATAATTATCTCTTGTTCTTTGATCATTATAGTCCTTTGAGGGTATTCATGTAATTCGTACTTATCCGTCACTAGGATTTAATGCTATATAAGAAACCCCACACCCAATGGAATAAAACAACTCTTCTTCTTTTCTCCACAGGAAGAAAAACTTCTTGTGCAGTATTTTGGTGGAGAAGACACGAAGACACGAAGATGCGAGGGAGAGAGATCGAAAGAGGAGATGACAAAAACTCCAACTTAATTTCAACTTGAATTGTCTCCAAACAATGACTACCATTCACTTAATATAGGACCATGGAATTACAAAAATACAGTAAAAAAAGACATTACATATTTTAACCATCCTAATTTGACTTCCAAATTTTAGATATCACATGTGATCTAAAAATTGTGATGGAGTTAAACTAAATAAATTTAACCACTAACCCTAACCCTTATTTAATTAGATTCTAATTGGATGGACGGCCAATTCTAATTTGAAAAGAACCCTAATTTGACAATTAAACGGATTACAAACTCCTATTTTGATCATAATTCTTAATTCTGTTTTATATCATAATCCATGAAACCCACGATGTTAATTTGCGCAATGGTGGCATGTTAGTAGATATTAGAAGATACCGCATCATCGTTGGAAATTATTCTCTCCTTGTCAGTCCCAGCAGCTATAATGCCCCCTTCAGCTGCACCATCAGAACTGCTCTCCTTATGCATGCTCTTCGTTCTTTTCATTTTATACTTGTAAACAGGAAGTGAATTTATAACTTCTGGAGTAGCTCCTCTGTTCTGACCCAGATCCTCCCTGAAGCCCAGGATGGAGATTATACATGGAAGGCAGCAGCATATTGTTGCACACAATATAAAGGGCATAGCATATCCGATACAACTGAAAGTGAGGAAGACTATACATAGCCTGTCAACAGGAAAACAAATTTCAATTTAATAGCCAGTCAGTGGGGAAAAACTTCAATTTAACAAAAACAATACAACAGAGTATACTGCCAACAAAAAATAATTTGTACCTATACAAATTGGGAGCTGTGGAAGCAGAGGAACGTCCTCCAAAGATCCACACATTTCCAACAACAAACCATACAGCAAAAAAACAATCCAACGCCATCTTAAGATGCTCCACAATAGAATTAATCCTGTCAAAGCTCATTTTCAATATCAAAGTTTTTTTAGCAGTTGCTTTTTTAAATAAAGTAAACTACAAGCTAATAATTATATAAAATTACCATACCAATCTAAAAATGAAAAAAATCAGGAATAATATTTTTCAGTAATAGGTCGAGAGGAGAGACTCTTCCATGAAACCAGAATCAAGCATTTTGAAAGATGCAAGTACAACAACAACAACAACAAAGCCTTTTCCCACAATTAAGTAGGGTCGGCTACATGGATTCTTCGCCTCCATTCAGATCTATCTTGGGTCAATCTCGGACTTATATCCAGCAAACTAAGATCCCTTCGTATAGTCTCTTTCCAACACTTCTTGGGCCGTCCTCGCCCTCTCTTAGCCGGCTCAACATCCCAACACTCGCATCTCCTAACCGGTGCATCAGTTGACCTTCTTTGCAAATGACCAAACCATCTTAAGCGGTTTTCTCGCATCTTATCCTCGATCGGAGCTACACCAACTTTCTTTCTGATTGCATCATTCCGAATCCGATCTTTACGTGTATGTCCACACATCCATCTTAGCATTTTCATTTCTGCTACAGCCATTCTCTGCACATGTCTATGGTTCACAGGCCAACATTCAGAACCATAGAGTGTCAAAAAAAAAAACATTCAGAACCATAAAGCATAGCAGGTCTCACGGTTGCTTTGTAAAACTTTCCTTTAATTTTTAAAGGCATTTTCTTATCACAGAGAAAATAAAGATCCCTTTAAAAACCCACTGAAATAACTAAGGGAACATAAAATCAGTACAAATACATTCTTTGCAAAAGATCAAAGATAAAAAAAACCAGGCACAGAGAGCCCTCCATTAAATGAAAGTTAACCTGAACTTCACACTTGAGGACTAAGGTATATCTGAATAATAGAGGGTGTATTACCACATATGACAACTTGTTAGGTTTAGTAAAAGTGTATTGACATCCATGTATATCCTTCCAATCCAGTAAATCAAGTTGGCAATCCTATTAACTCAATGTTCTACAGAAAATTGCCCCTCCATTATCCTCCCATCGCTGAAGGTATAAACTATAGTTTTCACCTAAACTTTTCTTTTACTTCTTATCGTTCTCCATCACTTCCCCTTGTCTACATTGCATGCTACAGTTTAATAGTCACCATCCCGCTACTACGATCTGCTCTTCCCCCAACCATGAACAACCCTACCAAGCTCCAACCCACCCTCACAAAAATTGGAATACCCACTACTGCTTCCTCCAATCATCCCACTCCATCTCCTTCATCGATGGTCACCCCCTCTCTTACGACCATTAAAACAACCTCCCACCTACCAGAAGCTGTCTCCATTTCCCCTCCCATCTACGTGGAGTACAATAGATGGCAGCACATCAAGCTGACGAACTCCAACCATGACCCCAACAACAGAGTGAAATCCAAGTGAGAGATGCACGTTGGTTATTTGTGGAGTGATATTGCATGGTGATATAATTAATTAAACACAACAAAGGAGGGGGCTATAGATGCCACTTTGGTGGTGGTGTTTTTTGTTGTTTTCTTTGGGTTTACTTTCCTCAATTAAATTGGGGTGTGGAGTAGAGGATCAGTCCAGAGCTCTTTCCATATTGGATTAATGTTGTTTTGAGACATCAAGATGAAGTGATTTATTTAATTTAGTTCAAATATTAGAAACACAAGAATTCCCCGACATGCACCCAAATCTTTGAAATCTATCTACACATAAAAGATCAAAGTGGGTTCTAACTCCATCGCATCAATGCAAGAAGAGTGGGGACGTGGGAAAAAGTCAGGGGGGTGGCATCGGAAGAGGGATGAGGTTGGGAGACCAACAATGAGGATAGGGGTGGGTGGAGGGGAGGAGCTAGGAGTAGCAACAAAATGAGGGGAGAGAGAGGGGGATGTAGTTGTCCCTTCTGTCCTGATTCTAGCAATCTCATCCCCCACAATCCCCCATAGCCCTCCACTTCCTCCTCCCTATGTTAGTACACAAATCATGCTTTTCCAGATTGCAACATCTTCAGCTATAGTTTTATTGAGACGGCCTCACATTCATGGCCATATAGGTGTCCCTCCAGCCCCTCCCACAACGCCATTTAAGATCCACCAATTCTATTAGCAATCCCTTCTGCTTAGCGGGGAACTCTTATCAATCTGGGTTCCTTCTGATGGGAGGGAAGAGAAAACAAATGTCTCAGTTAGTAGCTGAAGCCTGAAGAAGACTTGAACTATGAGCTGGTTTGTGATCAAGTGGCCAATGAGTGGTTTACTGATTTACCCAAAAATGTCAAAAATTGGGACGTGAGATTCTCAATGATAAAGAGCTCGATGGTGGGGGTAGTATAGCCCAAGCGAAATCCGACATGTTGGGGGTTGTGAAATGGTGACCGGGTTTTCATATCCGGAGTTGGTGAAAGGTGTGTCCTTCAATCCAATCGAGGGATTCAACAAGCATTCTGTGGGACCTGCTAGTAGATTTGTCTGTAGCGAGAATACATGATGAGTATGTTGAGAATTTTTATGTTATGTTACTCTTTTACAGTTGTTTATTTCTCAGTCCTTATTATGTAATTTACCTATTAGAGTTTCTCTCTTCTATATGAGAAAACCATTGGGTTCTATGATTAAACAATGAAGTGTTTTTCCTCAACATAGTATCAGAGCGACAGTCCTAGATCGGAACCCTGAGCCACACCTCCCAACTCTACCTTCAGCCTCATCTCATCCATTGCACCTTGACTCGGAGGTGCCTCTGTTGCCTGCACGACAGCCTTGCCGCCCAACAATTGCCAGCGACACTGTCGCCCAAGGAACCTTGCAACCCTAGCGGCAGCCACACCGTTCATGTTGCCCTAACGGCAACGCATACATGTCGATGCTGCTATAACAATAGCCCAGCGGCCCTATAGGTGCCGCCCAGAGGTATCAAACCCTAAGTTCACAGTTTCGGGTCTGATTTCAGATATTTTTTGTCCGATTTTCTTTTTTTCAAAACAAAATCAGACCGCGGTTAGCCTATTCTTGTCTAAGATTGGATGTGTTATGAGTATACGCCCACACCTACATATTTTCATGTCTGTGTAAGCACTCCATGATCGGACTAAGGTCCAAGTTATTTGCCCACGATGTCAGAAAGCATAGTTGATACGCCATCTATAGGTGCCTTCAAGGGTCCAACACATATTGTCAAGATGGACGGCACAAACTACGAGTTGTGGGCGATGCATTTCATGAATATACTACAAAGTCGTGGTAAGAAGCATATTTTGACGTAGGATGAGCCGGTGGACAAGACTGAGACCAGTGCCTCATGGAGACAGATGATGTGCATGCTAAGGTATGGCTATCTAGTACTGTCTCTGTTGAGATAACCAATGATATCCTAAATCAACTCAAAGCAAAGACGATGTGGGACATCCTCACAGAAACATACTATCAAATGAGAAATGAGTCAAAGATATTGCAATTCCAGCATGATATCTTAACAACCAAACAGGGTGATCGTCCTCTTTACGCCATGTACACATCTTTGAAGGGTATGTTTGAGCGACTCCATAACTACATACTCCTCACGGCTTCACAAAAGCAGCATAAGGCCCATAGAGATTATGTCATGATCGGGATGTTTCTGGCTACTCTTAACCTAGAATACGATTCATCTCGCGCTCGTCATCGACACGTGTCATGCTATATTTGACCACATTTCCCTTATTTTTTATGATATACTCACGAGCAAGGTGATTGGATGTGGCCATGAGCATGAAGGGCTATACAAGTTGACCTAGTCTTTTTATGCTGGTGACACCTCTCTTTCTACGGGTTCGATCTCTCCCTGCATGTGGCATCTCAAATTTGGTCATCTTCCGCTGCAAAAGATTTGTTGCATCATCCATGATATATCTACCAAGTCCAATTTCCAATGTGAACCATGTCAACTTAGAATGCATCATCGGTCCAGCTTTCCAAGCCGTTAAGATCGTAGTAGTCAGTTTTTTTTGAATTGTTTCATTTTGATATGTAGGGTCTGAGTTGTGTTCCTGATCATCAGGGACATCGGTATTATTTAGTTTGTGTGGATGATTTTTCCAGACTGTCGTGGGCATTTTTGTTAAAGAATAAATCTAATGCTAGTATGTTGATTCCGAACTTTGTGATTGAAATAAAGAATATTTTCTCTGCCTCTATCAAATATATTCGTTCTGATAAAGCTATTGAATTCTGTACTACACAACTGTCTCATTTTTTATCTCACGTGGCATTATTCATCAGACTTCTTATCCCAACACTTCTCAGTAGAACAGTATTGTTGAACGCAAATACCGTCACCTTATGGATATCACCAGGACTCTCTTTGTACCATGTCAGGTTCTTCATTCCTTCGGGGATGATGTTGTGATGACAGTATGCAATCTTATCAATCGGATAACCTCTACCATTTTGGGTGCAAAGGCACCCTTCTCCCTTGCTTTTCCCAAGAATGACATTTTCTCTCTTATGAGTTACGTCAAGAGTTTTTGGTTGCATGGCATTTGTCTATCTCTTGCATCATGGCCATGACAAGCTCTATCCTCGAACTGTCAAATGTATGTTTGTTGGGTACTCACGTACCTAAAAAGGTTATCGGTGTTTTGATCATGTAAAAGGAAAAAACTATGATAGTGTTGACGTTACATTCTTTGAGTCCATCATGAGCTATTCTCCAACAGGTGACAGATTGAGTCCCTTTGAGTTTGAGGATGCATTTGTTCTTCGACTTCCACCTACACATGCACCTCAGCATGTCCTTCATGCTCTAATGCATTTCCCAACATCTAGCATGTCTCATGTAGATTCTGAAAATTCTGTTTCAACTGATGGTACTAGTGGTGTGGATGATGAATATGGATATTCATGGGATGAGCATGCATATATACAGGATGAGCTGAAACCACCACATAAGAATAATCTTGGGTGGTCTATTGCCTTGAGGACAGGCAAACGTTCCTGTGCACGGTACTCCCTCGTTGGTCATGTGTCTGTAGCACGACTTTTGTCAAATTTCAGGCAATTTGTCGGGGGATTATCTGCCATTGAAATCCCATATACACATCAGGAGGCTCTCAAGGTGAGCCAATGGCGCCTAGCCATGGAGGAGGAGATGGTCGCTTTACAGTCACGTGGTACGTAGATCATTGTTCCAGCTCCTGCAGATGTGTCCGTTGTGTGATGCAAGTGAGTGTTCGCTGTGAAGCACCAAGCAGATGGTAGTATTGATCAAGGCTTGCGGCTCGTGGTTTCACCCAGATGTATGAGGTGGACTATCAGGATACCTTCTCTCCAATAGCTCGGCATTCTACACTCTAAATCCTTCTCTCTGTTGCAGTCACATGGGACTGACCTTTATATCAACTCGTTGTGATGAATGTGTTCCTCTATGGTGACCTACAGGAGGAAGTCTACATGCAACAGCCACATGGTTTCGCTGTTGAGGGAGAGTGTTAGAAGGTGTGCAGACTTCAAAAGGCAATCTATGACCTTAAGCAGAGTCCAAGAGCATCGTTTCAGAAGTTCTCAAATGTGATAGAGCAGAAGGGGTTCGTGAGATCAACTACATATCATTCCATGTTTCTTCAGAGGTCTTAGAGAGGTACAGTTGCTACTATACTAGTTTATGTAGATGATATCATCATTACAGGGGATAATGTGCAATGCATTCAGGCAGCTAAGGCTTTCCTTGGTCAGCAGTTTGTAACTAAGGACCTTAGCAGTATACGCTACTTCCTTGGACTGGAGTTTACCAGGAACCATCAAGGTTGTGTGATGACCCAGAGGAAATATGTTATATATCTTCTCTCCAAGACAGGTATGGCAGATTGCAGGCGAGCCACTACTCCTACGGACCCGAGCATGAAGCTATATGATGATGATACTAAGGAGTAGACAAGAGGAGATACATGGAGCTTGTTGGGAAGCTCATATATGTGACCATCATCAGGCCAGATATATCCTTTGTAATGAGAAAAGTTAGTCAGTCTATGGAGCAGCCTAGACATGCATATATGGATGCAATCCATATGATCTTGAGATATCTAAGGTGCATCCCTTGTTGTTACAGTTTGCGCAGATTATGTGGGATGCCCCAAGGACATGAAGTCTACATCTGACTTCGTTGTGTTCATAGGGAGTTCCTTGGTGTTATGGAAGAGCAAGAAGCAGATAGTTGTAGCCAGATCTAGTACAGAATCAGAATACAGAGCCATAGCACAAGACAGTACAGAGATGATGTGGGTCAAATCTGTTTTGATGGACCTAGTCATTGAGGTGCTTCTTCCCATGCACCTTCAATACGACAACTAGGTTGCATTTTTTATTGCCAACAACACTGTCTTCCATTAGAAGACCAAGCATATCGAGGTAGACTGTCACTACACTCAAGACATAATCCAGAAGTGTCTCATTTCTACCTCTCATGTTAGCTCAAGTGAACAGACATCAGACGTGCTCACCAAGGCTCTTTCCTGAGGACCATTTCAGAGATGATGTTTCAAGCTGAGCATGCTAGACATCTATGCTCTAGCTTGAAGGCGAGTGTCGAGAGTTTTTATGTTATGCCACTCTTTTACAATTTATTTATTTCTCGATCCTTATTATGTAATTTACCCATTAGGATTTCTCTCTTCTTCCCCATGAATAAACAACGAAGTATTTTTCCTCAATAGAGTATCTCATGACGGCTAATGTTCATGCACATTTGGGAAGTTTTTTTGCGAGTGATGTGGTGGTTTGGACGATTTTTTGTGCGTCAGAGGACTATAATACCTAGAGATGAAATATCTGTTGAAAAGCTCGTCTAAAGGCGTATTTTCTAGGCGGGAGCCCCGATTCTTGGATGGCAAGAGATCGGAATTTCAACACAAGGTCTTTCGTGTAAGAGGGTCCCTATGAACCCTATCCACTCCAGAAATTTAGCATCATTTAAGCATGCCTTCAGAGATCTACGAGAGATTCAGGAAGTCCAGTCTGAAGGCAAAAGGCCAAGGTTCAACATCATCTAGATGATCGTAACCGTGGATGGATGGGGGATCACCCCATTCATGTGCCATGGCGGTCTGTTCGATGAAGGTGGGGCATGCGATCTTTCAGCTATGAGTGGAGATACATATACCACTGACGTTGGTGTGAGCATCTTTAGCTCCACAAGAGTCATTGCCATATGTTGTTAATGGAGGCCTGGTGGTGGTGGTGACTAGAGAGAAGTAGCAGGAGGTTGTCTCCTACCGAGCACGCGAGGGGAGGGGTGCTGAGGCGACAACGGAACCAAAGTTGAATGTTGTTACTGCTACGATGTTGTGGGGGGCATTACAATTCGTGGGCATACATTTCAAACATATGTAAGGATGATGTGTGCTGCGAAATTGGGGGAGGCATCTGTTTGGGTCCTCCAAAGATTAGGGCTGGAGATGAAGTGGAGGCGACGAGACAAGTTCTCGAATCAAATCCAGGTAAGCTAGTTTCTAATGACATGATTGCTGAACCAGTTAGGTCAACCTCGTTTACTGAAATTGTGCAAGTGGAGATGGATTCATCTGTTGGGGTTCCTTCAAACCCTTTACCTCTTTCGCGTAGGATGGAATCAGCCATCTTTTGCCCAACAGTTGATGATGTTGATGTGTTAATACTAGGAGGTCCATGGGTTGGTCGGGTTGGTCACTAAAGAAGCTTCAAGCGAGTCAAAGGGGTTTTTGCATGCCTTAGATGACCCCGTGATATAGAGTTGGCCATACATAAAGCCTAAAAGATACAAGCCTCGCAAACAAAGATACCATGCATGTGTCTTAGAAACCATCAACCAAACCTATGTTTAAAGGGATCGTGAGATCCAGGAATCGGGAAAAAGAGCTCGTGAACTGGGTTCTTCTGGTGAGCTTGACATGAACCAAAAATTGTGGCCATTGCGGAAGTGGGAGCATCGAGCTCGACCAAATCTGGGAGCGACCCAGAAGTTATTGCCTCAGCCTCGTGTTACCCAAGGTCCTTGCAGACCAGGAATCAAGGGCAATGATTTTATCAATGGCGATTAATATTTGGGTGTCATGATTGTTACGACAACCACTAGGCCAGTCAAGAGTTCATTATGAAAATATCACTCGGAATGTTAGTGGTTTGGGGGACCCAGAGAAAGAGGCAATCGGTGGGTGCCTTGATTGATGGTTGGCAAGGTGATGTAGTCATGCAGGAGATGAGATCCATGATTGGACAGAGAGCAGTTTTGGAATTCTCTTAACTTGCAGTTGCAGTCTCCTTCAGAGTTCCATGATACGGATGAGTTCGGGACTGGGGGGGGGGGGGGGGGGTGCTTACTTTGACCGTAAAGATTGTTGGTAGATTTATGATGACGGTGGTGCTCCTAAGTTTTGGCGATGCATGCGGGCTTACAATTCATACTCAGTATTGTCATGTGTCTATATGGGCCTTCATGTCCAATGGAGTGGCATGAGATTAGGTCAGAGCTACGTTTAGTCAGGGAAAGTTATCCGAGAATAGCATGAATGGCATTGTTATCCTCGAATCATCCAAGATTTTGTGTAGCCAAGATCCTAGTTCTGGGGAGTTTGCGGAGATTATTGGGGAGCTGCAGTTAAGATGTTTTTGACGTGACAAATACCTATTACACACGGTATGTGGGGTCTCTCTCTAGGCTGGATCATTTTTTGGGGTCTGTGAAGTTACTAGAGGCCTTCCCCAGACATATGTCTCCAAATGTCATAGGTCGAGATCTGACCATACACCGATAGTATGGTAGTCTGAGGAGTGCTCAATGCCTCACTCGTTATTCAGATTTGAGAGATCATAACTCATGGAGGATGGTTTCAAAGAAAAGGTGGTCAAATAGGGGAGATCGATGGTTTGCATAGGGTTGGGTGCTGCGAGACTCGTCTACAAGTTAGTGGAGTTACACATGTGGTTGTGTGACTTCAAAAACATGCTAAGGGCCTCTCGTAGCGCTCGTTGGGATGTTGCTCATGTCAAGATTTGCAGACTTCATAGGATTGAGGACAATTTGAAAGTTGTATGCTGTAAAGATGGAAAGGAGAGCCTATTATCACAAGATTATACAAAAAGAGGATAAGAAAAAACGGATAGTATGTCGATAGAAATCCAGACAGAAGCGGATCATAGAGGGGGATGTCAGTGCCAAATTCTTCCATGTGGTGACTTAAAGAAGAATACATCGAAACCTGACCCATAGCTTATACATTGATGAGGTGTGTATAGAGGGCAATAGATTGATCGGGAATGCTATGGCAGGTTATTTCCGCAATTCTTCTTGTAATGGGTACGCAGGGAGTGGAAGTGGCTTGGCACTAGAGTGACATTTATCTCAACCGGTCAGGGTGCACAACTTACGAGAGGATTTGTGGGGTAGGATGTGATAGAGAAAGTGCTAGATTTGAATGTAGACGAGACATCAAGACCAGATGGTTTCCCAGTTTTCTTCTATCAAGAATTCTGGGAAGTGGAGGTGAATGTCGTAGATGTACATTGATTGATGAGTTTGTGCAAGGAAATGCATATTTTTGATGGAGTTAACAGGATAAGATGCGAGAAAATCGCTTAAGGTGGTTTGGCCATTTGCAAAGGAGATCAGCGGATACACCGGTTAGGAGATGCGTGTTTTGGGATGTTGAGCCGGCTAAGAGAGGACGACGAAGGCTCAAGAAGTGTTGGAGTGAGACTATACGAAGGGATCTTACTTTTTTGGATCTAAGCATGAGAATGATCCAAGATAGATCTAAATGGAGGCAAAGAATCCATGTAGCCAACCCTACTTAATGTGGAAAAAGGCTTTGTTATAGTTGTGTCATCTTCACGAGATGGTGGTTTGCTTATTTCTGAATTGATGATGATTGGATGATGAAGGGACATTTGCAGAGCAATTCATGCGACAGTTTGCACTAGCATTTGGTCGAGGCATGCTAGTATCAGAGGCTTTGGTGGATGGGACTTGGTCCCCAACTATTTGTTTGGATTAGTGATTGCATGCTTTGTGGCGGGGGTGAGAAGAGATGGTAGAGCATCTTTTTTCACTTGTGACGGGGCAAGAGAAGTCTACGATGATTTTGATCTGGATTGGTTTGACCCAACATCCCAAACCAGCTTTTAGGACTCCATCATTGATGCTCGAAACTACCCTAATATTGTTCTTTTTTGTTGATTGTGACAGTATGGATGATCTGGGTTTCTCGCAATCTAGCTTTCATACTGAGCGGTTCTATGTAGAGAATGTTGTTTCTGGCCAAAACTCTCCTCGAATCCTTGCTTTTGTAAAAAAGATTGCCCACTTTAATATTATCAGAGCGGTCATTGTAGCCCAATTCCCCTTTCTTTAACCAAAAAAATGATGCACAAGGAAGAGAGATATTTCTAAATTTTGGAAGTTGAAGGACTAATCAAAATTTAATATATACAATTATTACAGTTCGAGAATAAAGGATTTTTATAAGGCGGCATCATTGACGATAAATTGTCAACAATAAATAACAACAGTGACACGTACTGCAATATACGAGACCCAACTCAGCAACAATAATAAAGCCTTCACTCACATTAAGTAGGGTCTGCTACATGGATTTTTTGCTTCCATTCAGATCTACTTTAGATCATTCTCGGATAACTAAGATCCCTTCGGATAGTCTCCTTCCAATACTTCTTGGGCCTTCCTCGCCCTCTCTTAGACGGTTCAGCATCACAAATTTCACATCTTCTAACTAATGCATCAGTCGATCTCCTTTGCAAATGGCCAAACCACCTTAAGCGGTTTTATCTCATCTTATCCTCTATTGGAGCTACACCAACTTTCCTTCTGAACATATCATTCCAAATCCAATCATTAAACTCAGTTCATCAGTTGATAATAAATTTTCAAAGGATGACTCTTGCATAATTTAGATGCTAAGATAAATATATGTCGCGGACAATATTTATTCAAGTGAGACAAACAGTGAATGTTGCCTTGGAAATCTGTTGAGACAGGCCAGGCAAATCACTAAACTCAAAGGTATGAGAGGTTGGATGATGCATCTTGCAGGAATCCAAAGAAGACTGAAAAAGATTAGGAGGAGAACCATAAACATAGCTTTTTTCTTATTTTATTTGGAACCAAGTTCAGTTATTTCCTGGGTATATCTGAATGGAAATAAAAGAATTCCATTTAGTAAACTCATTCAATTGGAAGTAGCCTTAGTTTAAGCTGGTTTTTATTGTCACTAAAAGCATGTAGTCCTGAGAACGAATCGTGGCTTCATGAATAAGATGCAGTCATCAAAGAAGGTTCTATAATATTAGCTTTAGGACTGTTGATTTTAGCCTACAGGTAGAAGGTATACTTCCTAATCCACTCCAGTCTAATCCAAGATATGTCACATAATCACAGTTGGAATAATCCACCAACATCAACTAATGAGTGTTTTCTATTATGTGGTAGAATGCTAATCTGACCCAACCATATCGCTAACTAGTACATGATCGTGAGCCTCAAAAAAAAAAAACTAGTACATGATCGTGCTTGATCGTACAAGTGTTAATGTGCCAATCGAGAGCGACTATGAGCCTATACAAAATCTAATTTCCCGTTTGAGAATTTTTTTTAAAGATGAGACTCGTAGGCCACTCATCCCATGAAGGACATCAAATTACATTGACATATTATAACTTGTTGCTCATATTGAATATCTTATCTTATGTTTATGTTGTCATGAGAAGGATCAAAACTACAAACTTTGCCAGGTATTGGACCACTATGATTTTTTAACATGGTGGTTCAGAAAAACTAAGATAACAACACCATGCGGAATCATCAAAGTGACCCATCAAACTAATTAATATATAGAAATTTAACTCAACTTCAATGTTCCTCGAGCTTCCAAAATTGACCTCTCATACGTCCAAGGCGTCAGTAGTAAAAATTAGAAAGAGAAACTAATCACCACCCATAATAAAAAAATATTTGTGGTTTCAAGCATATAATGAACTCAGTGATCTAGAATGGTCATCATTTATTTAAAATTTTATATGAACATAAAACAGATCCACACAAAACTAGCAGCAAACAAAAAGGAACCTTGAACTAAGCTGTCACCCACACAAGTTACCTTGGACTGGTACCACTTGTCCTTTCTGAAGTCTGAGAGTCTGTTGCAATGTTATGCTGGCTTCCGGAGCTTGGAGCTTGAATGACTGAAGAAGAATACACAGCCTCAGGGAGTGTAGTGGAAGAACCAGACTGTGCTTGTACCGATTCTTGATCAGTTCCCTGACTGTTGCGATGGATGTAGCGCCAATATAAATGAGGCAGTGTGGCAACACATCCTGCTGTATAGCCAATGATCCATTCCAAAAGAGGAGTGTGTGGTTTCTCATGTTTCGACAATGACAAGACGACAATAGCAGCCACTACCTGGCTCATATTGACAACAAGCTCAATAGAAATCCACAAGCCGGAATTTAGTGGACTTCTATGGCGCCGATTATATGCATCTCCTCTTCTTGTAAAAGTAGTATTTCTGGAGTTAGGAGCAGCTGAAGATGGAGGAGGCTGAACAATGGGAGCTTGAGAGCTTGTTGACGGCACATCGTCGTGATGCAACTCACTTTGATCATTGTGGCCATATCCGAGAGGGACTTCTGGTGCAGTACCCGCCCGTGAAATATCAATGATATGATCTTGTCTATCACGATTCTCTAAGCATCTGTTTGCATTTTCCGATTGATCCATAAGCAAAGGGTGTCTATCAGAAGCACCTTCAGCCCGTAGTTCCAGAGGTGAAACGGCCATCCAAGTGCAACAGTGATTTTGGAAAAGAAGAAAGCATAGAAAAGTTTGAGGAACCAGCTGCCAAACCTCTATTATGTCAGCCCTCTAATAAAGAGATATATCAAAGCAAAAACAAAAATGATAAAGGACGGCTCAATATGCATACACCCCTTTGCCCTTAAATAGGTTCTTCCTCACATACTAAAGACTGCTGCATTAAAAAAGGAGAAAGGTTAGTTAAAAGTGGTTAATAAAAGAGTTCACAAAATAGTAAGCACTGGCACAGGTGAACATCTACCTATGGTGTTCACCCCTCACGTTCTCAAAAGAAGCAAGCATTGACCTCCAGTTGTTCAATTGTTGATAGTATCTAGGTGACTAAACATGCTTTAAATCAAAATATAATAGATATGTTTCTATTTTAGAGATATTTATTTATTCAGTGAATCAGAGCCAAGCTTTATATGCAAGACAGCGCCTAGGTATCTAGATTATGAAAGAATGCAAACAAAATCTAAGAATGCGAAAAAAATCTAGTGCATGTTAAAAACAGTGCTACATACACATACAAGATGATCCAACAAACAGGATATCAAAAAAAACCTAATTTTTGAGAAATAGTTGTAGACGCGATGTGATGCCCCATTAAGGACATCTTAACTTTTATGAGGCATAGGATGTGAATCAAAGAATTTGCTGATTATGGATCTTTTTATGGACTTCTCCACTTGTTTTCATAGTTTTCTTTCTTCAGCACTATGTTTGCCGTATCACTTACTTTTCTTTTGTCGCAAGGCCAAAGGTTATCTTATACTTGAACTTCATATACACGTATAGGTCCCAAGATAGAAACCTAAGTCTAATATCAGTTGATCGCATCAGCCGTTCTTCCTATAAGCCATTGCCCTCGCTCCTTTTTATAGCAAACACGAAAGACAATGAGAAAGATGTTGGGTTTGGGAAGGGGCTCCCAATGAGTGAGGTTCCAATCGAGTGACTATTTCTCCTCCCGCTGAGAGGTTTATATAGTGCATGAGTCGTACATTATCCACCCCTTCCCCCATACCATGTCAGTTGAGGTCTCCCTGGAGACTTGGCCTCGCACAGCCCCCGGCAGCGGTTTTGAACACGAGGTCATTCCGAGACATTTGAATCGTTCAACAGTGCCCATAATCATATTTCTCCTCAAACAACCTCACAAATAATCATGTGCAGATAGCCACTCAGCCCCCCCCCCCCCCCCACCCCCCCAATCGAGGGCACAATCAGAACATTTGCCTGTTCTTGCTTCTTTAGCAGGTCTAGACTTTGAAGCATCTTCCACAAAGCAGGCCCAGACCCACGGATCTCTCCATCTTTAACACTACCCAATTCCCTCTCTGATACCAGAAAGAGACACATGAGAACGATTTCATCGGGCCAATTGGCATTCACTCCAATCTCGGGCACCTCTCTCACATCATACGACCTAAATTCTTGTATCCCGCGCATTATGCAATTCCATCCCCATTGGGCACTCCCTGTAACGAAAAAACCAATGAATCTTTATCAGTATCCCAAAGAGACCCGTTAAATTCTTCTCCCCTCCAATTTCTTCTTTTCAAATAGAAGAACCCTAAGATCGAATGGAGCAAACTTTAATCCCATAGCCTCAAATACCCTACCTCAAACAGCATCCCACCCACCCCCAATCGCACCTTAGGCAACAAAGAATCGAGACGTCAGAGCCAAACCCTAACGCGCGGGGATGATTCCAGCCGCGAAATTATCTAAGATGGAATCTTCCAGCGTAATTCGAAACCAGATCTCCCAAGAACAGCATTTTGCGACTTGTTGACCTCCGATTTCGCCGGAATCCGACAGAAAACGGCCGAAAATTCGCAAAAAAAAATAGAGCGAAAAAGGAGGGATTCACCTGAAGATCGAACTGCCGCGGATTTGGTCGCGCGGCGCGGAGAGAAGGATAGAATCGAAGGCTATTTCTTCGGTCGTCAGGATTTGGTCTCCTCCGCTATTTGCTTCGCTGATGACATTTGGAATATCCGGTAATAAAAAGAGGTTCTCTTTTTTTCCGTCTTTTTTATTTTGTATTTATATGCATGTGTGTAGTTTTTTTTTAATGGTCTGGGGTAGGAATGTATCTTGGACATCAATTGATTCAATTTTGATAATTGATCATGTGAATGTTTGTACTTGAGAAAACGAATAAAGGGATTAAAGCTTCGTAGATAATTTCTTTGGATTTGAGGTTAAAGTTTAGAAAGATTATTGTCAATATGTTCACATCCTTACAAGACCTTGTGACGCTAAATGATTTTATTGGTGTTGAAAATAGTTCAAATATAAATAGAGGAAGTAGGTCATATTTCATGAAGTAGGTAATCTTATCTACTCCGTGCTCATTTTTTCATTTTTTTATTTTTTTATTTTTTGAAAAATGCTTCCGTAGATTTTCATAATTATATCACTCTAATATATCATTCAAATTTTGTCAGAAAATAGAGACTGTTATGTCCTCCATCCAGAATAATTCGATTATATCAATTCTAAGACCGTTAAAGTTACATGTTCTAGATTGAGGGTATAGGAGTCTCAATTCTGACAAAATTTGAATGACATATTAGATAGATGTAGTGATGAAAATCCACATAAGCATTTTTCAAAGAAAATGACAACAAATGAGAATGGAGTATGTAAGGTTACGTACTCCATGGAGTAGGATCTCTTTCCTCCTATAAATAATACCGATGCAACATTTGATGTATAGTTAACGAGTGAAATGTAATGAAATGGATTGATTAATGGAGATAAAGTAAATAAAAAAATCAACTTACTCCTCAACATGAGATTTTTCTTCGATAACAAGGTTTAAGCCATTGAAAATGGATTAACATTTTCCTTGACGTATATCCCACAAAGTCAAAAAAGTTGTGTTCTTGTCATAAATGTGGAGTTAAAGATTGATCCTAGAATTCATTATCACAAAAAATGGTTTATTTTGAAGAACTCGAACTCACTTTCATTTTGAAGAACTCGAGATCATTTTTTAGCACGTGTTGATCGTAGATATCTTTACTTGGTTTGTCTCTTCATGAGCGGATGTAGTACATCTCTAGATCTAGTAAGTCATCGAAAATTAAGATACCTTGTTGAAAATCTCAGTATAAGGCATGATAGAGAATACTCATTTCTTTACATTTTTCAGTGATTGTCTTTTCATATATATGAGTATAATCTCTGGGCTTTTTATTGATATTTGGAATTTTGAAATCTTTTTCGCAAATTCCATAGTGGAAGATCTCTTGTGGAGGACGTTAGTTAAATCAACCATCTTCTTGTTCTTCAGGTGAGTGTATTTGGTTCTGAATAAGTAGGGTGATCGATTGGTTTATTATCATTTAGAACAATTGTTTTCTTTATTTGAGCTCATAATTGCTAAAGTATAGAAGTTATGTCAAAATCACCAAATGTAGATGCTCCGATACCAAATGATGATGCATTAGAGGGGAGGATTTAATATTATTTTATGAAAAAATGATGAAACAAATAATAACTCAAATAAGATAATAAGAACTACATAAGAGAACCACAGTTTAATGAGACTTATAAAAGCCCGCCTCTTTAGGGTCAATGTTTTGTCTAAGCGTGGACTTCCCATGCCTTAAAAATACTTGCTATGTGAATTACTTCTAGTGTAGTCCAAACATTTTATAAAACACACGACTTTTCATAATTTAACTTCTACACAAGAAGAAAGACTTCAATGGAGAATGCCTTAAGGTATGCAACCTTACAGTTTTTTTATATTTTGTTTGAGAAGAATTATCTTCACATAGAGCACATCCTTGATAAGAATAAAAGCAAATACAAGTATCCTAAGTAAAGCCTTTTAAATGGAAAGTAAACATCAAATGCACATCTAGAGAAAATTAGAACAGAAACCTTTTTAAAAGCTTGGATTGAGAGAGGGTAAGAATATGTAGATCGAAAAACAATGTTGCAATACTTTTCACTACCAAAAATTCACTAAAGAATATGTTTCAAGTATGAGTAAGTTGAGAAGTGTCATTCCTGGGCATGTATTAAAATGTGGTATAATGGAGGTCCTTTTGCAACCTTTGGAGCGGCCTAAGAATAAATTTATCTAATTGAACGCACACACAAACAACTACAGAAGTCTACAGCAACATGTATTTGTGCAATAGTGGTGAGCATGACATTCAAATTATGCCTACGATCAAGATGTACCAGAGCAAGTTTGGGGGTACTGGTGCATACCAATTATCAAGGATATAAATATTGAAACGAATGTTCTTGAAACGTTAATGGTACAAAGTGTATGAATGCATACTTATGTGTGAAAGTGAAAATAATGCACAAAATCTCATGTGAAGAAGTAAATGTAGGAGTACATGATAAATCAATTTTTCGATGTGCTAAAATGGTTGTGTTGTAATAAGAGCAAAAAGTGAATTATGCAGAATTATACTTAAGTTATTCTTAATGAGGAGAGCGTGGATAAATTTATTTTTCACATGGATAAGTCTAGGGTCAAATTCATGGACACTATCGTTTAAGTTTTTCCATCTGGTATAAATATCTATTCGACTTGATTTAGTTAATAGAAATCGAGAGATAGATGTATGCATGGTATTTCTTATCTTTTTATGTGCTAAATATCACCAAATGCAATGCAAATTCAAACAAGAAAACATGCAACAAAATGCTAACAAATAGACCGTAATTTATTTTGCACAAGCTAATATTGGTCATAAAAATCATCATCTACAATTTATGCTTAAAAAAGGACCAATTACTAATATCAGTTAATTATTGAATAGTGCTTAAGCACCCAACTATGAACACCAAATCATATTTAAATAGATTTACTCTATCCAAAATAGAGTACAATCAGTATAATCAGGACCAAGATGAAACATGGATTAATTTTCCTATTTTTATACTGATTTTAGACTTTGGATGAATTGTTGGATAATTAATCACGGTGAAATAATCAAGCCCTTTGTTATGTAAATTATTAGTTCGTAGTATATCTAATCGGAACATAGCATAAAGTGACAGAGAATTTAATTAGGAATTCAACAAGACCGATTTCATGAAAATCCAAGTTAATGTGCAAAAGTTATTCAACACACAGTATAGGGATCTTTTTACAATAACTACTACTTTAAAAACAATTTAAATTTATTTAAAATAAATATCAAGGACTTATCTATAAATAAAACAAACCACAATGGCATATATGTTAGTTCCCAAGCACGTAGGGACTGCCTTACAAATATAACAACCTAGCGGGGGCTAAATGTAAATAACCCATACGTTATACGTGATGGGCGCACCCATAGGATAAAATGTAATATCCTAGAACTAGGGTTCAACCGCTACAATTTATCCACCCACGTGCAAGGGGAACGTGATGGCTCCGCTTCGGATGGACTTGGTGGGTTGGACCACGTGAGTTGTTGTGAAGCCTCGGGCGAGTCTTTGACACATCGGGGTTGGAAGGTCGGGTTGGAGTCTAAGTCTCACTCTGGACCATCAAATCAAAATTGATATGGCTTGATCAAGCAGGGCTTGTAGGTCCTCTCCGTCTTTGCTCATCCATGAATGATGGCAAGAAAGCAAAGCTCTAACGATCCCTGTGCCACTCCTCCGCTTTCTTCTTGCATTGTGAGAGATCCTAGAAGATCGTTGAGGCTCTGACGAAGGTGTTGGATGGAAGAAGAGGATGAGGCACGAGATGAAAGAGGAAGACGGTTGTTGCTCGTCGGATACAGAGCTGGAGATTGGAGGGGCTTGCACACCTCCGACCCATGAAGGTCCCAATACCTGTAGGGGTTAGAAAATGATATTTGAAGCATGTTCGACTCTAACTGGAGCGGAAATGAATGGAATGGAGGGTTTTATCGAAGGAACGGAGATATAGCCCTAGTGGGTCTTCATCTGTGCAAGGCGAAGAATGGAAGAAGGTGAAGAGGGAATGGAGAAGGAGAAGGATGAAATTGAGATGTCCATGAAGATGAGGGTTGGTATGCGATGCTCCAATTGTGGCTGGAGTGGAAAGAAGGTGTGGAAGAAAGCAAGAGGGGGAAATGAAGACTCGCCAGGAGATGAAGAAGGAAGTTAGAGATGAAATCAAAGACTAAGGATGAAGCTTTAAGAAGCTTTGAATAATCGATCGACATGTCGACAAGGCGTGAAGCTCGAGCGAGGCTGTAGCAGTGTTATGACACGGTGCACGTCACTATGGATCTCGTCGGAGACGATGCCCTGTCGTCTCTCAACCCCTCTCTCTGACACAAAGGGGAAGCTAGGTGCTTGGAGATCTCTCACATAAAGGTGGATAGTCACGACTGATGGCCTCTATCGAGGTTTTGTCAGTGGTTAGTTGGGTGGAGGCGTTAGTTTCAACTGAGTAGAAGTTGTTATGTTGTTATGGATACAAACTGTGAAGGAGTTGGTGAATATGAGGATGCATGATGATGCGAATAGGACCAAAATGATGAGGAGATGGCACATCAGCATGGATGGTTGTTCAGAGAAGATCGACTGATGGAAAGGAGTTCATGTGCAGTGGAGCTGGCTGGAGGTTGATGATAAGGCATGGCCATCTGATAGAAGAGGAATGAAGGACTCATATTGATCCATGTGGCAGTCAAAGCGATGTGTAATATAAGTGTTAGATTAGAGGATCACACGACCTCTAATGAGGCGTGATTGGGCAGAGGTGGGTCGTCTAATCAACTGATCAACCGGTTAAGAGCTGATGCACAACTTTTAAAGAGGAGCAGGTCGCATGACGCACCCAAAGGTGGCCACATGGCCTAATGAGAAAAATCCATACATAAAATAAAAAATTAAAATAATATAAAAATGATGTCAAATAAAAAAAGTATCCAATAATAAAGTTGTTTATCATTTTGAGATCTACAACTTTCGTGAAGAACTCAAAACCTAAACACATCACACGTACATAGTAATATTTTTGTAGATATTTCTATAGCTATAAAAATTCCTTTTTGTTTTGATAGTTTTTGTATTTTTAAATAAGAAGATAATTGAAATATATAAATATTACTTTAATTTTAGTAGATTTTTAATATAGTCAGATAATAAAGAAAATAAAAGGACACAATATCAAATATGTACATTATTTACGAAAGAAGTTTTGAATATTATTTATTTACATCAATTACCATTAATTATATACATAGTTTAGAATGCTAAAATCATTCAACTAGGGGAATTATTTGTTGTTTTGATTTAAGTAGAGGGTTAAGATCTCAATATAATGTTGATGAACTTGAGATTCATCAGTACTTATTCAAGGTGATGTACATGTGCAATAGTAATAGTTGTGCGTTGGTGCATAAGGGTGTGTATCGGTGCAATGGTGCATAAAAACATGTGTAACATTTTTCTAAGTGTGGAATTATGTATGAAATACTATGTACAAGACAAACTTAAACTACACTATCATAAATTGATTCAATATATGCTCTGAATGTTATATACACAAATTCCTTTTTCATAAACACTTGATGGTTTATTTGCTTAGAGACTTTGTTTTCTACAATAAATATAAGTCACATAATGCTTCACTTAAAACTCAATCTTGTCTTTGACAAACCTTGTAGAACTATGAAACGTTTTGACTCGGGAAGGATTTTTGCTTTTTCTAGAAAGTCTTATAGGTCAAGTGACAATCATTCAGGTGGGGTAGCCTTTTCCATCTTTTTTTCCATCCCACATATATGGTTTTGTTCTAGTTTGGATAACATATGGCATCCTTGTCACTTTCTTTAAAAGGGGAGAGTGACTCTCCCCGCTTTCCCCTCTCATTACTAATAAAATTACCCTTCCATAGCTTCATACTCTTCACCCTTTCTAAATCAAACTACATTAGATGCCTCCTTTATATAGTTTCAACCGCCTACCACTTGCGTAAATGGGATTGGGCATGAGCTATATCAACTTTATTGAGTAGGAAAGAAATTCAGTTACTAAAAGCATGATAATATTATAATAGTAAGCTTATGCTAGCTTGCTTCTTTTCCCTTGAGACGCCCGTTTTCTCATTCAACCCTCTACCTTCCATCGTGATGGGAAAAGATGAGGTTGGAAAACAACTTTACTTAAACATGACCTCTTTTGGGAAAAGGAGATAGAAAAGAGAAAACTCTATTTTAATGACTCTAGCAGCTCACTATGAAAAAAATTCAGTGCCCAGGGACTCAGCTTTCCTTCTTTACTTCGAGAAGACGTGTATTACATGAGTTTGAAACACTACCTCAGTGGTTCCTTTTCCCAAGCTCAGGAAACATGGGGCAAAGGGAGGTCTAGGAGTGCTATACACATCGTTATAGTTAATGATTTCTCTGTTCTAATATTTTAATATAGGCATGCATATTCTGTGATAAGTTAAAATGAGGGGAAGCAATGGTATGCTAAGCATGAAAATTTCGATGTTGACTAGTAAACATGCATTCCACACATTTTACTTGACTTAGCAGGGAAGAAATCATAGTAACTTATCATTTATTAGTATAGTACCTCTCACTAACATCCATCCATATTGATACCGTGAATTAAGCTTGTATTTCCTATATCCAAAGGTAATATTGTCTATGTGTGTTGTTGAAGCCTCAGAGTGATGTAAAGTTTTGTTATTAAGAAGATGTTTTTCATATAGGTATGTTGTTCTAATAAATCTTACCATGGAAAAAGGGCATTCGAATTCTCCCTTGTTGTGAGGACAAATTAGATTCAAGATATGCTCGATATATGATAGGAGGACAACCTGGACTATCAAGCGATGGAAGGGAAAAATCTCTACATGGACTCTGGTGGTGAGTGTGAGCCCATTCCATAGGTTTTCATGAAAGAGGACGTGATGTGCGAAGCACATTGCAAAAAAGGGACAAACCTTGTGATCTACTCATTATTTGTCAAGATGTCAATCATTTCCGCACGAGTCAAAGGAGCTGAAATTTCACACTATCTTAAGACTATATACACCACTGCATTAAACATCAACGCCTCTTTGATAATAAGTAGATGGGTTATTTTGTCATGATTTGGCACCTAGGAGAAGCCTTGTGGCATAAGAGAGGGTCCTAAACTGAGATGCTAAGGTAATGATTTTGCCAGAATGGATCCCAATCTCTCATGAATTAGGATTTGGCCTGAATAGTGGATATTGAGAGTGTTATATAGGCTATAGCAAGGAAGGGATTCTTTCACCTACTACTTTGTGAACATGGATTGATCTAGAGTTCTCAACAAGGCTGGGACCTTAATCATTGCGATGACCAATCTCAAATTCAGCCAACAATTAACCCACGATTATATGATAAATCAATGAAAATAAACATGAGTTAAAATTTACTATAGTTTAGATATATGTATAGGTATAACTAATCTGAGTGTCGAACACTTGGAGCAAAATGATAGGTAGATAATTATTAATAGTTATTTATAATTAATAATAATTATTTTTTGTATTTTTCGTGCTTTTTCTTATTTTTATGTGGGTTTCTAATTATTTATTTTTAATGGATTTCTAATTATTTTATATTTGTATGCTTTTTTTATATTATATTTTAATTTTATAATTTTTTATTTCTTTTATTTTAAAACAAGATATATAATTATATATAATAATACATATATTATATATATTATATGTAATATAATATATATATATATATAGGATTTAATGGGGCTTCCCTGCCCCCTTATTTTGACGTTTTTTTTTAAATTTTTTTCGAAAAATATCGCCATGTATATTCATCCCTGTATACCTCCTATATGTCATTCAATTTCGTCAGAAATAGACTCCTACGGCCTCCATCGAGATGGTGTCGATTTAAAAAATCCTGTTACCGTTAAAAAAACGACTGTCTGGATGGAGGCCGTAGGAGTCTCTGTTTCTGACGAAATTCAAATGGCATATAGGAGGGATATAGGGATGAATATACATGGTGATATTTGTTGAAAAAAAATAAAAAAATGCCGAAAATGGCATAGGGGCAGCCATGTTGGCAACCCCAAGGGGGCAGCCCCATTAACCTCATATATATAACATAGCTGTCTATATTTATACATAAGCCAAAATATATTTAGATTTCATAAAATGAAATATTTTTGTGTTTTTTTTAAATTTTTCTCTATTTTTAGTGATTTTTATAGTTTTTTCCTAATTTTCATGGATTTTTAATGTTGTAAAATATAGAAAATAGTATAGATTAACTATCCGAGATTGCTTTAGGTTTAATAAATATAATAAAGTCTAAGATAAAACTAAAACTATTTTTATTATATAAAATGAAGAAAGGTCAGAAATAGAAAGAACTATTTGGGTTTTTAGATAACTTTTATAAACTTTTATAAGATTTTTAGATTTTATATTTATAATTTTTTTTAGTGATTTTTGGATATGTGGTAGAATATATAATACTATAAATAATATTTTTTTAGATTTTTTGGAGATTTTTTTATATTTTACAGGTTTTTATATTTACACGGGAAGAAAATGCATGTTTTGGTGTTTTTAATAAATAGGAGAATTAATTAAACTGCCAAGTAAAAAATATGCAAGATTAGGCATGGTGTCAGGCACTTATATTATTTTTCCTACAATTTTTAGAGCAATAAAAATAATTAACATGCACAAATTACAAGAAATAAAAATATCACAATTATAGGGATCAAATTATAATATTAATAAATATAAACTTCATTTAATAATAGGTCCATGAACTACAATGATATAGATACAATATTTAAAGAGCCTTACGTGTCGCAACACGTGAGGCGGAATGACTAAATAGTAAATAGTATCAAATATGGGGTCCTTGTTGCAAAATATCCTATTTATTTTACATTGAAAATAATATTTACATGGCTAAATATTGAATACAAAAGGTTGTAGGGGTTGGATGCAATTACCCCATATGGAGGCATGCCTCGTGTGTGCTGGCGAAGATGAACGCTCAATGATGCACCATGTGGATGCCACTTAAATCCGACGACCAGCAGGAGCGACGCTTCATCTTTAAATTGGACGGTCCATATTAGATATGGGTCGTGGATTAGATCTAACGGTCCTGGAGTGAGGAGGAAGAACATGGAAGAACACCTTCAACGTCTTCCTTCATTCCTTGATTCCTCGTAGCTTCAGCCTTCTCCTTCACTTACGATTAGCGCAAGAGATTCTTGGGAACATTCCGCGCATGTAGGGGGCAAAATAGATCCATGCCACGTCGGAGGAGGCCTGGAGGAGGCTTCTTGTTCATGTGACATGGGAGCTTATTCCTTGTTTGATTCATTCTCCATATGAGTTATCAAGAGCTCTAATTGGGGGCACCAACACGAAGGTTCCATCCCAAGAATGAAACTACTACAACTACAGGAATGTAGCTGTGGATGGTCTCCAACGAACGATGGAATTGAGACTAGATTCAGTGATAGGTGCACGACTGGGTTGGATTGAGGGGTTCAACATATGGAGAAAATGATGGGGAGTGAGATGAAGGTGAAAGGTGGGTAGGGAGAAATCAGATTCACATGAAACGGGTGGCTGGAGCCTAGTGCTCTGACGAATTACAGGTTGATTGAATTAAGCCAAGGCAAAAGAAAATAACTTAAACTAATGATTACGCTAAGGTAGAAATTGAAAATACAAGCTAAAAATCTAAAACTAGACCTCAACAGTGTTACTTGGAAGCTGGGGGAAACCTTGCCTGAGCTGAGCTCCGACGATGGTTTTATCGAGCTCTTCTCTACCTTCTCCTCGTCGACAGGGTTGGGAATCGATGTTACCAACGATTTAATTACGGATGGGTTCCTTTGGGGTCACAGTGGAGGAAGAGAGATCAAAATCAAAAATGGAGATGGGGAGGTTATTTATATACAGATGGAGTGGGCTTCTCGTGATGACGACGGTGCGTGGAGGAGAAGTGGTAGGTGGAACCATCTCCATGGCGTGGAAGAGGGGAGTGCGAGATGAAAGGATGGTGGAAGACTCAAGGAAGACGGAGTTGAGGAGGAGAGTGGGAAATGGAGAAGGTGAGGGGGTTGGTACTTCCAACAGAAGTTAGAGGCGAAGCAGACAATTGACCTGTAAGTCAACAAATGGAGAGCCCTGATTGGTCCACGCGGATCAAGTCGGGATAAAAAGAAATAAAAATACTTATTAATTCAATAATAAATATTAAATGATTTTATTAATTAAAACCTAAAATATGAAAAACAATTCTTATTTTTCAAACCGTTTTTTAAATTTATTTTTACAACTTGATTTATTATATGTTATTTTTTACAGGTGTAAATATAAGTATATTTACCTATATTATGTGTATTTTATTTTTATTTTGTATGTTAGTACTTGTTATCATATTTACATATTTTATATATTTAAAACATTATTAAATGCATATTTACATATTTTTGTTTCATTTTATGATTTTATTTATATATATACATGTATATATATCCTATAAGTACCTATATAGTTTAATGTGTTATTTATTTTAATATATTTTTAACATATTTGTGTTTATGTTTATATTTTTAATATCTTTTAATATTATGTAAAATTATTTAAAAATACAAGAAGAGTAAAAATACAAAGAATAAAATATATGAATATCATATGCAGATACAAAGTACAGTGGTACCCCAGAAAGCCGACTTTTGTATCTTAACCATATTTTAATGAAAACCTTTGTTGTATAGATAATTTAATTTCAAATACAATATAGGTGAGTCAATTTGAGTTTATATGAAGTAGATATTGGTATGCACAATTCATATTGTGGTTTTTCATTTATGTGTTCTAGTTGCATTGTGCCTGATTTTTATCGCCAGTTATTTTGAAATTTTCTGTATATGATTATGTGCAAGTTTTATATTGAAGAATTGTTATTTGAGGTGAATGTGAATAGTAAAATGGTGTAAAAATACCTATATTTAGAGTATGATATTAGGGTTTTATATGCAATGTATTTTCCCTTATCCCTCTCCACTTTATTCCTTGTTGACCAAGTCAATATCGACTTGATCTCGGGATTTAGGGTATTCAATATTTTTGGTACTTCATTTATTTTTTCTTTTCTTTTCTTTAATCGTTTATTTTGGATTAAATACAAGTCTTTATGCATTAATTTTAGATGAATATTGAATGTTAATTTGTACAAGTTAAATATATTTGCAGGTATCTTGCTAGAGATTTAAAGACAAAATAACGGAATAAAGGTAGATGAATGGCTATTTATCACCACTATCTTTGATACTATGTAATTGACTTACGAGTTTGCACTTTAGAGCAATAATATATACTTTGGTTGTCTAACATGAGTTCCTGACCTAGACTTCATATGTTTCTTTGTTTATTTTAGTTGGGGTGAATCATCGCCAGTGCTTTTTGGAGCCCCGAGCACGAAGAATTATTCATCTATAATCCTAGCATTCGATTGAGGTGCCACTCCAAATATATAGTTTCCTTTCTTGCATTAAGCCTGATTAACAACACTTGCACAAAATATAGACGTGAGCCCCTTCTTCCCAACCATTTCAATGAATAGTACAAGGCAAAGAGAGCATTTTATACCACCCTTTATCTCTCGATCGATGAAGAAATGAAAGGAAGTATATGGGTACTTGATGAATCCACATTTCATCACCTTTATTCTATCATTTTGGCACCAAAAACCCTAACAAATGCCTGTAAATAGCATTAAATACACAATCTTAGCATTCATGCATGTGCATCTAAATAGTGTATAAAATACTGTAATTAAAGCTAAAATTATAGAATAAATAAAAGAAAAGAAAATAAATAAAATATTGTAAATATTTTATGACCTGAAACCCCGAGACCTAGGCATCTCGATGAATAGGCCGACAAGGAATAAAGTAGGGGGAGATAAGGGCCAAAATACAGATAAAATACCTATATTTTCTGTTCATTCTTTATTCATTTTGGGACCTATTTTTGGTTCCACTTTTTATACATCAAATAAAGAAACTTTGTACATGAAAGTTGTAGATAAATTTATATAGAAAAATACAAAATTGATTTCACAGAAAATTAGTGTACAGTTAAAAAGTTACGATCTGAATAAAAATCCAGAATCCCAACTTCCCAGACCCGTATCTCACAAATGAAAACTCCAAATGCATCAAACTCACTTTAATTGTATATAGA
This sequence comes from Ottelia alismoides, assembly GCA_037367405.1. Classification (NCBI taxonomy): domain Eukaryota; kingdom Viridiplantae; phylum Streptophyta; class Magnoliopsida; order Alismatales; family Hydrocharitaceae; genus Ottelia; species Ottelia alismoides. The sequence goes on along the minus strand of JAZKJV010006309.1, from coordinate 602,465 downwards.
ATAAAATAATCTATCCAATGGTGGTGGTTTCGCATTTGGCAGAGCTACGGTTAGAAAGTTGAGTTTTGGACCCACCTTGTATAGCTGTACTGATTAAAATATTCAATTTATTATTTATTCATTATTTTTGTATTTTTAAATTTTTATAATCTTGTAAATATTATTTATAATAATTATGTACATTAAAATCAGAATAAAATCAAAGAAAATAAAAATAAAAATAAACATATACAGATCATACAGGTACTATACCTATATTTATACCTATACATTTTATACTTATATTTTATTTAATGTACATAATACATCAGAAAAATAAAACAAAAATGTATGCGTGTATATAAAAGTATTTTATAATTTTACAAAATAAGAAATAAAAATAATAAAATTAAAATCACAGATTAAAAATCAAATAGTCAAATATACAAATAATATACCTATATAGGGGTATAAAAGCAACTTGTAAAAATAAATATCATAAAAATAATTAAAAATCGGAATAAAATACTATATAAAATAATAAATATTTTTTTATTTAATAACTGAAATAAAATAATAACGTTTATTATTTTTAATTGATTTTAAGGGGGTTTTTCCTGGTTGGTCCACGTGGACCAACCAGGTGGTCTGGCTCGTTGACCGAGGTCAACAGCCTGACCCACCTCCCTTAGCCTCTGCCAACCTCGTTTTTTCGCCCGCTTTTGCGGATTTATCGAGGTCGCATCTTACATCTTCTCACGAAATTTTCTTCTGCAGCATTGCTGCCCTATGATCCAGCTTGCACGCCAGCACATTTCCTAGGGCTGTGGATCATTTTTCGGCCCGACGCACCTCGATCTTTGAGCCTCAACCTTCAGCCATTCAAAAGACCACCCACTTCTTCCCATTTGACTTTGAACCGTATTTGGGTACTGACGTGTTCGAAAACGCCGGGTTAAGAATGTGTTTTTATCTTCGAGTGTGAAAATAATTAAGGTCGTTCGTTGTAGGCGGCGATCGGAAACAGTCAAGAAATAACCACAAATTTTATGCAATTTTAATCAAGTGGTTTTATGTTTATTTTACTTGGGCAAGTCCCAAGGTCGATCACAAGGAGGCAAAGGAACAACCTAGAGATGTGTCTATCCAATTTCGTGTTTGGTTTTCAAGGCATTCTTTTTTTGGAATTTTCAATGCAATAAAGGGATGCAAAATGCAGTTTTGGCCTATTTTAGTGACTAAAATGTAAATTTCAATCAAACGATGTCCTAAAAATATGAAATTTGGCCACAATGTGAAATATGATGAAATGAGTGCACTGTATTTTTTTTGGAATTTTAGGATGCAATATGAATTTTTTAGGGATTTTTAAATGCAAACAAAATGATTTTCAATATTTAATTATAATAAATATTAAACCTACTTATTTTCAAGAATAAAATTATCTAAGATTTATCACTAGGTGATGGATCTCAGAGAAATCCTAAACCTCGAAAATGTGGGGTTTAATACTTATTAAAAATTAAATAGTGAATTATGCAAAATGATTTTTACAGAGCAAATTATGCATGCAAATGCAAAGATTTTTTGGCACAATGTTAACCACAATAAACTCTACACTATGTGATTTTTCGGAGATTTTTAAAGCATCAGTTAATTTACTATGAATTTCAGAGCACAGATTGGGCAAAATATTCCAATTTCCACAAAACAATTATTTATCAATTAACCGTAAATCACAAAAATATCCACGATGTGTCAAAATGTAGAGAATTAAAAGATGAACAAAATGCTATTTTTAAATAAATAAAATGATGGAAAACAGAGGTCTAAACTGAACGATGAATGCAGGGGTACAGATGTAAATAAAATAAACAAAATAAAAAAAGAATGAACTAGGGGGGTCCTAATTGCAATTACCTATACTTCTGGGGTGATTTCTGCAAAATGTCCAGAGGGGTCATGCCCTCTGGAAATGGACTAATATGTAAATAGGCGGAAGTCCGGGGGCGTCTTTGCAATTTGCCCACGGTCACGTGCGCAGCACGTGACCTGGGCTGACGTCAACGCTGACGTTCCCTTCGCACGTGCGCCTCACGTGGGAGGGCCTCGGGCTCGGAGCCCGGCGGCGAGGCGGCTGAGGCGAGGCGGAATTGGCGGAGGCCCGGACCGAGCCCGGTGGCGAGGCGGCTGAGCAGAGGCTGGTCCAAGGTGTGGCGGAGACTGTCGTAGGCGGTGGCTGACGACGTCTTTGGCGAAGTAGCAGCGGAGTCGGTTGCTGGCGGCGAGGCGGAGTTGAAGCAGCTCCTGGCGATGGCGCTGCTTGATGAAGGCGATGCGGTGGTCGGTGGAGCGTGTTGCGCAGGAGGTCGATGGAGGTGTTGATCGTTGGCGGAGAATATGACGTTGTTGAAGGCGGTCGGAGCGAGTCGGAGATGGTTGTCGTAGCGAGGCGAGGCGTGGAAGATGGTCGGGGAAGATGTAGT
>JAZKJV010006307.1:0-76309 GCA_037367405.1 Ottelia alismoides | reverse complement strand
TGCTTCTCCAAAACGTAGGTGAAATGTGTGTGTCTCCGGTCTCCACCGCTCCAGCAAACTAGTCAGTAATGAAGGATCCATTTGGACTCTTCTCATGTTCACCACACATGAGAAGCCCGTCACTTCTAACAATCTTTCTATTACGACACTCTTCTCGTCAGAAATGTTGTTTAGCAGCTCATTATGTTCTACAAATCAAATCTGTAAAATATTTTGAATAAAAAATGAGTAACAATATTAACAAATAGTAAATTTAAAAAATTATTTAATTACTTACCGAACTAGTAGGTTGTGATGATCGATGTTCATTCTGCATATATAATACTGAAGTATCTACTGGTCCAGGAACTATATCCATCTGTGCCATCTACATTAACAATTATAAATTTCATGGAAACATTAACTATCTATTTAAAATACAAATGATATAAATTATGCAGTTAAAATGTCCTTACATATCCATGTACTCTATCCATATTGTTCCTATATTCTACGTGGACAACTTAATCTATTGTGTCCTGCTTGCTTGCAGATTTTACATAATTTCGGCCGTGCGCACATTTCTAATTCTTCCCTGTACAAGCCTTCCGATATTTCTCTTACTGATTATTGGAGGCAGCATAATAGTATCATCTTCTTCTCCCCAATAACGTCTATCTGGTATGGGATGAAAGAAGAACTTGTACGCCTGACGATAGTAATCGTTGGAGAAGTACTGTAAGCATAGGTCATAGTAATCTACGTATGTACGCATATGTGAAGCTGCAGCTATAACATGTGGACATACAAAGTGTTTCATCTGCATAAACTCGTACATGCATTCACTTTCTCGATCATTTAAGTTGACCTCATATGCAAATCCATCACGATCGTAGACTTGAAATTGAGTTAATGAAAATCTTTCTACGTCGCATGATCTTGCCTCCCTGGTTTGTTTCTCTAACAAGTCTTTGTATTCTTGGTCAAATATGTGGTCATTCCCTCAGAATCCTCATGACGATCATTGAAATAACCACTAATTCTAAGAAAAGCTGTTAGAATCAGAGAAATGACTGGTAAACCACATACTCCTCTAAAGACACCGTAAAAACTTTCAGATAAATTTGTTATCATGTGTCCATAACAGTGTCCATTATCTAAACTTAATGCCCAAATCTACTTGAAAGTATTTCTGTCGAGTATGTAAATTTCTCGCATCATACTATTGAACTTGTTCTGACATGGCTCCTATCCAGCAGCGTAGAATCTATTTTGAATTGTACGATTTTTATGTCCAGCACTCTGCATGTTTGCACGCATATGCTTGAAACAATGACGATGAGTGAATCCCTCTTCCGGTGGAAATAAACTACGCACAACATCCTCTAGACCAGGAAATCGATCACTGATAAAACATATGTCCCGACGATCAATAATTTGTTTTAATAGATTCAAAAACCATCCCCATGCCGAAATATTATTGTTCTTTTCAACTAGGGCAAATGCGAGCGGAAATAAGTCATTATTTGCATCTACTGCTGTGGCCACGTACATGTGACCTGCATATCTACCATATAAATGTGTTCCGTCGATACTTAAAACAGGTCGGCAAAATCTGAATGCTCTACGGTACGGTCTAAATGCTATAAACACTCTCTGAAAATGTATAGTACTCTCAATTTGACCTTCCCGTGTCTTGAATCAAGTATATGTTCCGGGGTCATGTCGTTCTAAAGCACGAATGAATCTCCGAATATTACGATATGACTCAACCTCATTCCCATAAACAATATCCATTGCACGCCGCCTAGCATTCAAGCTGTCATGTAGTTGATTTCAATCTTCAACTCAATCTTTTATTTTATACATTATTGCTCCCGGGGTCATACTAACCTTTGCTTTAAAAGACGATAATATGTACTGCGCTACAAAAACAGAAATGCATTGACGATATTTCACTAAAAGGACTGGATTTCTAACGAAATCATATTGTAACCCTAAACCTAAAAAAATCGATTGTACTGTACAAAGTCTAAATCGTTACCTTCTTCGCATCATCCTTCTACTAGCAACATGAGAGGCGGAATCCTTCCCCTCCTGACTCAATGCCGTAGTCGTATCCTCTCTCCTGTTCATCTTCTTTCGTTTGTTTCTATCGCCATAGCAAATCGTTGTTCGCCTCCTCCACCCACAACAATCTGTCGATTTTTTGGGCGGAAATATCAGAGCTGAACGTGAGCTCCCTTTACGGAAGTCATTTATTACTTTCCTTGTTTTAATTATTATTATAACCACCCGTCGAAACATACTCATAATTACTCAATTAATTTTTTCCATTTACAACTTAATTTAAAATTTAAATAGGTAAAGTCGTAACCATCTAATAGGAATTATATTTTCCAATACGTTTAATTTTGTAATACAGTATCTTTTATTTCAAAATATCTGTAAATATTTGTATAAATCAAATCAAGTTTATCAAAAAATTAATTAACATTCAATCTTATATAAGTATTAAATTTCAAATTATTTAATCTTATTATTATTTTAAAAAATCGTAGTATATATTATTGAGCCCATCAGTTTTTAATAAATTTGCCTAATTTTAAATTTCAGTAGTATATGTTATTTCGAATAGTAATCAAGTGTTTGTATTATTATACGTTCAAATTTCAAATTTGTTTCAATGTATTCAAATTTCTATGTGAAAATTCAATATGAAATCTGTTAATTAGATGTTCATGAATATTTTTTTTAAAATACATTTTTTACAATCCAAAACATATTTACATTCCTCAATAAATGAAATTGGTCGTAATGAAACCTCGTTATCATATGGATAGACCCAAATACAGTATATATGCTGCTATTTAAACCAACAAAATATGAACAATTTTTTGTAAATTTATTAGCTATATTTCAAAAAAGTATCATACAATAGCAATTCGTTAAATTTATATTCAATAAACTATCCCTAAAAGTAACCTTTTTTGAACTAATTTGTATTTAACATATAAAATAGCCGTCCTGAAGTCTGTTTCTAAGAAATTAATCATGCCTAATTTGTAGACCCGTGTTTTTCTCTACTATCCCCTGGAAATCGCACGTTCGTATTCTCTAAATTTAGAAATTTTTTTCGTCAAAACCATTCCATAGAATCTTAGTGGTTTTGATCCCATCCATCCGTTCTTAATCCTATAATGGTTAGCTCACTATAATCTCTATGAGACCCTACCTCATTTGAAGGGGTCCCCATATATATATATATATATATATATATATATTTACACCGGGTGGTGCAACCAACTAGCTACACCCAGGCATTTTTCTCATTGGTTTTTGATTTTTTTTGAAGAAAACCTATGGGGATTTACTTAGTTTATTGAGTGGAATATGTGTTTCAAATTTCATGCAAAATAAACATCCCTAACATGCTCATCTAGATAAGGTCAATTTCAATAATTCTGAGACCGTTAAAATGTGATAGTCTTGATGGAGATGATAGAAGTGTCGAATTTAGTTGAAATTGGTATGATATCATGGTGATATGTGGTGATTTAAATCCCCCTAGGTTTCATTTCAAAAAACATAAAAAACCAATGAAAAAAAGGATCGGGTGCAGGTAGTTAGCTACACCCCCGGGTGCAGCTTCCCCGACCCCTATATATATAATATCTCATACTATTATAACAAATTTGTGAAGTCATGCTAGTCCGACTCTAGATCCACACCTTCCTGGCATCTAAATAAAAAACAAGTGTAAACTAATTTGTATAAGAATCCCCAAGTTTTTGAGCTCGATTCTCTACTGTACAGCAAAGTGCTGTAAAAAGCGAGGAGCCAAAGCGAGGAGCCGCTGGATCGCGCACGGGTTCATAGTTATGGTAAGCTCTTCCGTGCACGATCAAGTGGCTCTTAACTGTTACAACACCTCTACTGTACATTGGAGGATCCACGCCTTAAATTTTCACGAAACAGGTTGAGAAGACCTTTTTATGTTATTTTACCATGATCAACAAAATGGACTTGTAAAACCGTGCACCTAAAAAAATTTTAACGGCTGTTTTATTTATTCTCTCTTGTACAAGTAGAGATTAACCCGTCAATTAATAAAAGAAATAGTGGCACCAATCGAATTCCAATTTCCACTGACCCCAAGGCCCACTAGGAACCCCTTTGCCTTCCGTTCCACTCCTCCTTCAAGACTATACACACCACCACACATGAGGCAGAAATCCAGAAAGGAAAATTCAGAACAGGGTCTTTAATTATTCTAGAATTAATCGATTAATTAATTACAGAAATAACGCGTAGATGGATGTCGTAACCTTCGGCGTCATAATCGGCATCATCGTGCTCTTCTTCCTTCTCGTCGTCGTCGTCACGGCCGAAGGCGTCTGCAGGCGCCGCCGCCCTTCATCCTAAAACCCTAACCCTAACTCTGATTCCCCAATGTCCGCCTCTCCGTCTCTCCCCCGCCGCCGCCTCCGCCAGATCCTCCTCCCCCTCGTCGCCCTTCTCGCCCTGGTCGCCGGATCCACCTCCGCGCTCGCCCATGCCGGCGCCGGCGCCGGCGGATGCCCCTTCTCCTCTGCCCACCACGATCACGACCACGAGGACCATCCCCACCACCACCATCAGTCTGACGCGACATTGCGGCGGAAGCTGCCGGAGGAGCTCGCGGAGGAGGAGGACCTGAAGATGGAGGCCTTTCTGGAGCACCACCACCACCACCACCACCACGAGCACAATGTGCCCTCCCCACTGGGTAATTTCTCGGATTCTAGTGGTTTTGGGTGTGAAAGATTGCATCCTTGCGAGATTTTTGAGGGCTGGTTTTGTTGGATCTTTCAGGTCTGTGGATGAGTGCGATGGGGTGCTCGCTGCTGGTGAGCATGGCGTCGCTGATCTGCCTCGTGCTTTTGCCCGTGCTCTTCTGTGAGTGCTCCTTGTGATATTTGTGTTTTTTTGGTTGTTGAGTGTTTTTTGGGATTTAGGTTTGTTCTATGACTGATTTTCTGCAGTTAAAGGGAAGCCCTCTAAGGCTGTGGTGGATTCTCTGGCCATGTTTGGGGTTAGTTCCATTGCTACATTGTTAATTTGTGATTAGAATATGAAGCAGATGTCTGTCTTTTGTTTTGGTTTTCTTCGTTTGAACACGATGGGTGTTTCTCATTTTTCCCTGATGAGAATGAACTGTAAAGGAGAAATACTATTTTAGAATAAATCCACACCTGCAGCATCCACCTCCCAATATTATTAAAGTTAAGATGTGAATGGGGAAACTATAAAAGAAATGGGTGAAAATAGAATGTGAAATATATAACTAATAGACTCCTCCCCCTCACCTTCCAACACCTTTGATTTGGTTGGAAAAAGGCATCAATCCAATTAATCCTTTACGAACACTTCAAATAATCCTTCTCATTCCCTCCACGTATTTGCACCCGAACACTAAAAAATCACTCCCCTTTCCCTCACTTTCATTTCCGTCAACTCCTTGTCTGTTCATCCACATACATTTAAAGTGGTTCACCAGTTGGTAATGGGATTGCCTCAGAAGTATTTTGTCTTTTGTTGAATAACTAGGTTTACTTCCTGAAAAGGAATGGATTTCATGGGTAAAGTTCTGAAAAACTTCGAGGTGGATTAAAAAGAGTTCTCTTAACAAGAATGATATATTCTCGAGGCTGTCAAGGTGAAAGCCTCACTGATGATGAGAGAAGAATATGTAATAGTATTACCCTTTTCCATGTCACTCTTTCTATCAATAGCACATGTAATTTATATTTCCACTAAGGAGTAAGGAAAACATATTCAAAAAGAAAATACATAGGTGAAACTGTCACCAGAGAGTAGAGAAAGTAAGATGTGCAAGTCCTAAATCAAATTATATCTGGATTAGACTCAGGTGGCGCAACTTGATGTTGAAGTTCGATAGTGGAGCAGCTTGTTTGTATCCAGCTTCGGTGTCTTAGCTCTGCAATTTGCTATTCCGACCTGAATTTTAATCTCCTATATTTTGCAAATTACAACCAGTGAACTAGATTGACATGTGCTCTCGTTTGTTGGATTGCTGGATTCTCAGCAGCACCTCTCTTCAAGCCTTCAAGGTTCCATGTGGTTTCTGAACGATTTTTCTTCTTTACTTACAACCTTTGTGCCTTCTTTAGTTGGATATGTGACAGAAATAGTAATTGAGTTATATGCTATCTTTAACAAAAAGAGTATTATTTATTTTTAACAAAAAATGGTATTTACATGGGTTCCAAATTCTATATTTTGTACTTCCTGTGTATGGGTCAACTGGAGCCATTAATATAGATGCATTTGCTACTTTGTTAATTAACTAAGTACCAGTTTGTTTTGACTGCTTTACAAGGCTGGGGCAATGTTAGGGGATGCATTTCTTCATCAACTGCCTCATGCTTTTGGTGGTGGACACTCCCACTCCCTTGATCACGGAATGCATGATCATCATCACCATGAGGGTGAACATTCACATGGCCACTCCTTTTAAAGATTTGTCTGTTGGGCTTTCAATTCTTGGTAAGTACTGGGATTTCCTTTTTATTTCAAAAATTTCTGGAAGGCCGTATTCCTCAGGATAACTGCTATATAATCTCTTCTACATGTATATTTCACCTTCGATGGTTGTACTTCAAGAATGGATTTATTTGATTCTGAGTTGTCTGATCAGCCTGGCAGAAAAGAAGTCTGGTTTGGCATGGATTATTACGTGAACTTTCCATGAGACCCGTCGTTGATTCATTAATAACCTAAGCTGGACATGAATTGATATCACCTCTTCTTTATATGCCGAGATTCTAGTGATTGCGATACAGTTCACATCTTATTTGCTAAACACTAAATTGATGCAGTATTTTTTCTGAAAATCACAACTATACAACTTTATCTGGGCATCACTACATGATTTAATGTGGATTATAAATAGGATATGCCTATTTTTTAGATTCAAGGTTGGTTGCCTCATTTTGGCTCTTTTTTAAATATCATTTAGTATTTTACTGAAGATATGATCAGGCACCTATTTGCATATAGATGCCCAGAAAATTAACATGGTAGAGCTAGTTAGGGAGGTCATACTCTAGCAACCGATCTAACATGCTGGAGGTATTAAAAAATTTAGGATTTTTACTAGTTGTGCCCCTCCGATATATTGCAATATCAGTTATGTCCTCCCTTTTTTGGAACATCAGTTGTGCCCCCGACTTCTTACCGTTCTGTCACTTGTGTCCCTCTGTTACTTTAACCGTCAATGAGTTGAACTTAACCATAGTTTTCTCAAACCATAGTAAGGTTAAGAGGGGCATAACTGTCCAAAATCTCCCTTGCTCCTCCTCCCACTCCCTAACCTCCTCCACCCCTTGCTCCTCCTCCTTCCCGCTCCTCCGGCACCCCCTCGCAGACATGCTGGAGACAAACTCGAACGCTTCACTGCAAGGGGACTAGAATTGGCCTTGGACTTGGCGAGGGTGATATCGTCATGGGACTCATCAAGGAGGCCATTGGCAGACTCGACATGGGCGGAGGAGCCATCAGGGATGAGGATGGAGGCAAGATAGCCTTCGTAGAAGGTCTCGATGTCCATGTCGATCTTGTTGGACTAGACGACGACGGAGACGATCACATCTAGGAGTGACATGAAGATCTTGCCCTTCGTTATGGTGGAGCTCATCATTGGCATGAAGATCTCGTAGATGTTCTCTTCGATCCTGATGACATTGCTGTCTGAGGGGGCGAAGGATAGGATGGGGAGGAGGAGGTCGGCCTGGAGAGGTTGGAGCCGGAGGGTTGGGGGGGGGTGGGCGGTGGGGCGAAGGATAGGAGGTGGAGGAGGGGATAGGTTGGGGGTGGCCTGGAAGACCATATCGCGATATATCGACGATATCAAGCTTGCAAAAGTCGACCGACTGGGCCGACTAGTCGGTCCGACTAGTCGAGCCGGGGGGGGGGGGGGGTAGCCGACTCGACTAGGCCTAGTCGGCCCTTAGTCGGTCCACCCGACTAGTCTGGCCGACTAGTCGGCCTAGTCGGCCGACTACTCGGCCGACTTTTACAACAACCTTTTTTATTTTTTTGTTTTTCACTTTTTTTAAAGCAAACATATTCTAATATGCTTAATGTTATATTTAAAGTCAATTACTTCTTTTGTTTTATCATGATGTCATATAAAATGTACAAATATATGTATATACATACGAATATATGTATAAAAACTGATTTATATATTTAAAATAATTAAAAATTCAAAACCGACTATTGACCGACTACTTCCGACTAGTCGCCCGACTGCCGACTAATCCTTAGTAGGTGACCCCGCCGACTGAATACCGACTACCGCTTTCTGCAACCTTGGATGATATATCATGTATCGATTGGGGACCGATATCGGCGATATGGCCGATATTTGACCTTGGCAGGCTCTTTTCTTCGTGAAATCGTTTCGATATCGACGATATGACATCGATATATATATACATATATATATATATATTGTATCGACATAGTACCGATATCGGTACTGATATCGATATGGCCTTCCATGGGGGATGGAGGAGAGGAGGGGGAAGGTTGGGTGCAGAGGAGGGGGGAGGTTGGGGGCGGAGGAGAGGAAAGGGAGGAGGGGAGGGGGAGGAGAAGGTTGGCTTGGGGAGGAGGAAGAGGAGGGGAGGAGGAGGCTGGCATGGGTAGGAGGGAGATGGTGAAGAGACCTCTCAGCCCCTTTTTTCTAATTTATTTCTGCTTTTGTCCCCAGTTTGCATTGGGGAGGAGGAGGCCGGCATGGGTAGGAGGGAGATGGTGAAGAGACCTCTCAGCCCCTTTTTTCTAATTTATTTCTGCTTTTATCCCCAGTTTGCATTGGGGATGGACGACAACTAATCCAAGGGCACAAGTGATAGAATGGCAAGAAGTCAGACTTACAACTGATATTCTTAAAAAGGAAGGGGCATAACTGAAATTGCAATATCTCGGAGGAGCACAAAGGGTAAAAACCTAAAATTTTAAATACAATAGCTAATTAACATGTGCAAGTCAATACATATATAAATTGAAAATCGTAGGCAGGGTTGATGTTTTTTACTTTGAAACAAGAAAAAACGGCGGAAACAACCAAAGGAGAGTTTGATTTGAATTTTATAATGGAGGAGAGTTGTGTTGAATGTGAGAGCTCTGCTTTCAGTATGCCCAGAAAGTTAATATGGAAGATAGCCATGTAATAGCAACTAATCTAATATGCAGAAGGTGGCCGGTTATGCCTTTCTATATTTTCTGAAATGTCAAATGTAAAGTAGTAAATTAACACGTGCAAATTAAGAAGTACAAAAATCGAACATCTAAGGCTAGACTGACTTCAACTAACTTTGAGACAAGGAGGAAATTATCGAAGGAGAGAGTTTGAAATCATTTGTGTGTGTGTGGGGGGGGGGTGTCAAATTAGAGGGCTCTGCTTTCATTATGCTCGGAAAATTAATATGGAAGATTTACCTAGGGGGTAATTTAGTAGCAACTAAAATCTAATGCAGAGGAAGTGGTCGGTTATGTCATTCTGTAATTTCCTAAAGGGATTTTTACATCCATAACCTTGAGTAATTTCACAATAACATTCATAACCCTGTATAATTATGAATTACATGAGAAACCTCGAGTAATGGTTAACTCTTACATGATATAATCCTGTGTCACATTCCATTTAAGATACCTGACGGTTTCTGTTGAAAAAGACAAAACTACCCATAAAGTTCATTATTATTTACAATAACATGCCATCGGGAACTCATCGCGGGTCGCCAGATATCGGATTGCACAACTCTTGCGTCGGAACTCATCGCGGATTGGCGCAGGCGGGGATCGAGTGCCATTTTATGGAAGGTGGACTTTGCAAAGGCTTTCGATAGCCTTGATTGGAGGTTTTTATGGTCTGTTTTGAAGAGATTATGCTTCCCTGATGTTTGGATTACCTGGATGAGGCGTTGTATTACCACGGCCTTGTTTACGGTTCTTATCAATGGCAAACCCGAAGGGGGTTGGATCCAACCGCAGAAAGGTGTGTGCCAAGGTTGCCCCCTCGCTCCTTTACTGTTCATTCTGGCGGCGGATATCCTCGCTGACATGGCCAAGGGCGTGATTGATCATGGTCTTTCTGGCTGCTACACCAGGGGCGATATGCGGATTCCTATTATCCAGTACGCGGATGACACCCTTTTACTCATTGAGGGGGGTCCAGGAAGCAAGCGGCATGGCCACAACGCTTGAAATTTTCTCTGAACTTTCTGGCCTATGCAAAAACGACAACAAATCTACTTTTGTTCTCTTTAGTGCTGCAAAACTTTTGATAGATGGATTGACTACTGCTTTGGGGTCTGCGAGCGTTGAGCTGCCTATTGACTACCTTGGGATGCCGCTGACTTTGGGGAGGGCGCGGCTCCGCGATTGGCTGAAAGTGGTGGAGAAACTAGACTCGAGATTGGCAGGTTGGAAAGCTAACATTCTTTCAAGAGGTGGTAGATTAGTTCTTCTCAAGGCCGTGCTATCGACCATTCCCATTTATTTTCTTGCTTCTCGCAAGATTCCGAAGGGAATACGCACAAGGTTGGAAAAGAAGATGTGCGGCTTTCTTTGGGGCAACGGTGCCACTGGAAGGGGGGGCATCCACTTAGTCAGTTGGGAGGATATCCAACGCTCCAAGATTTGGGGGGGGGGGCTGGATGTGAGATCCCTGGAGGATTTCAACGAGGCTCTCCTGCTCAAATGGGCTAGCAGGGTTTGGGGCCCGGGTAACGACCTCGTTGTTTTGGCAATTAGCGAGATTTATGGGGTGAAGGGCATGCCTCATTCGCAGCCTATTAGTAGCAGCACCTTTACTCCTTTCTGGAGGGGCGCCATGAAAGCTTTCTTTAAAAATCTTCAGCTCTTCAAGCCAGTTATGGGGGGTGGAAATGACTTTCTTTTTTGGATGGACGATTGGTCGGGGGCGGGAATCCTCTCTTCTCGCTTTCCTCGCCTCTTTGCCTTGGTGACTGACAAGCTCTGTTCGGTGGCGAGCTGCTGGGTTGATGGTACTTGGTGCCCCACCTTCTCCACCAATTTCTCCGACAGAAGATTCGTTGAGTTTCTTGATCTCCTCGAGGCCTTGAGGAACGTGGGAGCTCCCAATGTGGGTAGAGATCACTGGGGCTGGAAAGCTGGTCCTTTCTCGGTTAAGGGGGCCTATGGGGCTATCTGCAGACCCCCGCCGGCGAACTCGGAGTCCCTGATCAGGGATTGCACAACAATTTGGTCCCTTCGCCTCCTGGAACGTGCGGGGATTTTCTTGTGGCTCCTACAGCGCAAGCGGCTCTTTACTCGCGACCGATGCGTCAAACTTTTGGGAATAATTGCGGACAAATGTGTGATCTGTGACAATGCGATCGAGACAATTGATCACCTTTTCTTTGCTTGTCCTGTGGTATCTCAGATCTGGTTGAACTCGGAGATTCCGTGGTGCAGCTTCGACGACTTCCATTCGTTCTGGAATTCGATCCACCTGAACATTGACAGACCAAGAACAGATCGCCTTCTTCCGATGGCTTATCTTTGGGCGATTTGGCGTGGCAGAAACGACTTTCTATTCTCCGGGCAAAGATTTTATGAGGAGAACGTGGCATTCCTTGCGAAATGGCTGGTCGAGGACTGGTTGCTGTAGCGCTTTTGCTTTGTTTGGGTGGGTTTGTTGGCTTTTTGTAAGGATGGGTTACTCTGCCTTTTAACTATGTACTCTCCTTTTTTCCCTTTTTTGTTAGCAATAAAATTTTGATGGGGAGGGTGCCACCGAGCACTGCCCCCTGACCAGCAGACTTTCAAAAAAAACATGCCATCGGGAACATCCCTCATCGCCTCTGCTCAAAGCCCGAGCTCAACCCGGAACAGCACCCCCTCCCCCCCGCAGCGCCGTCCCCATGCTCCCTGCCCCCGGCTGCTTGGAGGCTCACCCCCTCGCGGTTGCTCAGAGGCGTCCTCGGCTACTTGGAGCGCCCCCAGCTGCTTAGAGGTCCACCCGCCCCTGCGGCTGCTGGTCAGAAGCCCACCCACCCCTGCGGCTGCTCGAAGGCAACACCCCCCCTCCTCCCCCCCCCCCCCCCCCCCCCGCGCCAAGCTCCTGTCCCCCCCTCGCGACCGCCCCTGCGCACAAGGCGGCGCGCAGCCCCTCGCTGGCGGCACGTAACATGTCTCAGGCGGCGGCACTCAGGACGATCCCCCAGGTCGATCATCCCCGAGCGGCGATTCTCCCTTCCAGGGGGCGCCACGCGACCTCCTCTAACCTCGCGGCGCCCCCGTCCATGCGCGCGACCTCCTCCAACCTCGCAGGCTCGCAGGTGGCGCGAGGGAACCCAAGCAGTGAGCCCCGCGTCCCTCTCTCTCGCTCCAGGCGACCGCGTTGCCCCTAGGCAACGCCGCTGCTCCCTCCGATCGAATCCCCCTGGCGGTGGCACCCTTTCTTCGGCCACTTCTTCTCAGGCGGAATCATCGCCTCCTCGCTTTCCCCTCTGCTCCACAGGCAGCTGCAGCTTTGAAACCCCAAGGGGGCGGCGCCCAGGAACCCCATCTCTGGGCGGCAGATGTCTTCGACCTTCTATGAAGTACACGTGAGAGATCGACGACCGCAAGGCCTCTCGCGACAGAGCCGCCCCGTCAACCACGCTGTGCATGCTAGCAGACAGATGTGGGATTTTTTTATTTAGGTTAATCTCAACCGTTAGATCGTTGATCGGTTGGATTAACTCAACCATCTGGTTGAGTTAATGAGGTAAAGTAGCGGGTCGTTATAGATGTAAGACGGCACACTTATTCAGGGTCCTGCACGTAATTCGTGATTATACAGGGTTATGAATGTTATTGCGAGAGTACTCAGGGTTATGGGTGTAAAAATCCCTTTCCTAAATGTACAATATTAACACGTGCATGCCAATAAGTACAAAGAGAACATGTTAGGCAAGACTGGTTTCGCCTAGTTTGGAACAAGGAGGAAGATGAAGAAATCACCAAAGAAGAGAGTTTGATATCATCAGAGAAGAAAAGTGTCAAATGAGAGAGCACTCCATTCAGTGAAAACTGAAAGGTGAGAAATGCTACTTTGTTTTGATAAGCTCAATATGGAAGTTGAGTGGTCACTTCTTTGAGGGTTCAGTGGTCTTAATTTGTACATTGAGAATGGATTCTTTTGGGGTTTGGGCTGCGAGCAATGTGCTCATCAGACTGCATTCTTCCATATATCAACTTCTTGATAAGTGATGGCACATTGACACCTGTGTGAAATCTTCTTGCATAAATCCAGGTATTTGGCTCGTCCCATTTCAGCAATAGCAGGATTGTCAGTGGAGAGAAACATCAGTGCATATAAGGTTTGCAATAATCTGGTATATAAGTGGTATTCACCATATCATTTAACTTCTAAGGGCCTCCAACCTTTCTTGCCTTTCCCATACCTGGCATGATCAGCTGGTTTATCATCGGTGGGTATGCAAAGCTATCCAATTCTCTAATACCACTACTTTTAACTGCTTTTTTTGAACACATTTTTTGACAAAGAGCCAGTTCAAATTGGATTGATGACAGATGAGACTTGGATGATAACCATGTTAACCTAATGGCTGTGGTTTCTTTATCTTTGCAAAATCGGCCTAGATAATTTTGCGAATTCCATTCTTGTCTTGAACAGATTTTTAGTTTACCTAGGCTAATACATCTGATGGTGGCTTGTACACAACTTAGAAATGATGGTTAAGAAAGGCGAATTGGATGATCATTGTCTTCAATGTTTTTGTGTATATTTTTTTAAACTTAAAGGGTGATACACCTTAGTTAGGTGTTCACCCAAAAACATTATTTTCTCAACCAGAACATAATCAGTACACAAGCCAAGAATTACAAAAAAACATATTTTGTGGTTGAGAATGTTCTCAATGTAGGGATTTCCCTAAAAGACCATATCCTTTCTGAACACTAACACTGCATAAGAAAAATGTAAAGTTGCTCACTCAGACGACCTTTATTCATCTTCAAACCTTCTGCACAAATTTACACGAAAAAAATATGTCCCACAGCTTCATGCTTCTCCTAAGTCCTAACAACATACACATGTAATATTGGATGAGCAGCATATACAATCTCTAAGCACATACACATATAATGTGAACCCCTTAGAGGATCCGGGTACCCGTTTACACACATTTCACACTATTACATTCATTGGCATCGCATTAATTGTAGGAATTTACGGGAAAATTTTTCACGCTGCTATATTTGCATATGACATTCACATTCTTTGCATATACCACAGAGACAAAAAATTAAGTGCCACCACCCTTTTCATTTTATAAATTTTCATATAATTATATAATGTACAAGGATCTGCCACTACGCATAATATATCCTAAAATTTTATATAGAAGAGAAGGGCAAGCATTTACATCATAATTTGAACCAAAAACTGAATAAAAAACAACATACCGTCTGGTATATACCCTGTCGTCTGGAATCAAGAGCTACTGAACAACATACTTTTTGCCTGCCAAAACATGTTTAGGAAAGAAGAGGCGTCAGCGGTTGCTGGTACCTCTCAAAAACTTATAAACAGAAACATGCATTTAACATGTTCAAAAGTAAACAAGTAGAAAGCTGGAACAATTAAAGTTTATATCTACTTGCGTAAGTAAAAAGGTTTTCAAAATTTTAAGCATCTCTCATATATAACATATTTGTTTCGTAATCAAATGCTCATAATTGTATGAGTGTATGTAATATATATATTTTTATATTATCCTATTGACTAGATATCACATATGTGGATTTTGACGATGTAAAAGATGAAAATGGATTTGTTTACGGATTTACTTGAATCTCAAGTCTAATGGATAATCATTTCCTACCAACACAACTTTCGATTGTAACTCTCCAATTTCAACTTCAATTTTATCATATGCAACGTTAGATGACTTAGATGTAGATATGGATGATCTGCATGTAGAATCGCCAGGTCTGTTGGCGAAAATAAAACTCAAGCGGTGAAGTAGCCTACAAATGACTCTTCTGTCTCACCCTCTAGTTGGAAGTGCGGTCCAATAGAGGGATAGGTCTACTCAAAAACTACGCCACTGAGACGGGTGAGAGAGACTTCCCAAAAAAGTCACTCTAGAAAAACGGCCCGATCGGTAATGGGCAACCGAGCTCGTACGAAAAACTAAAACTGAGGATCCCCCGCCTGGGTATCCTAAAACAGAGGATCAGCGGAATGGTCTAAAGTCGGGATCCCAACGAGGCGTAAAAACACCGCGAGCTCGCGTAAAAACAAAAAAGGGACTGGGATCCTAGACACGCGCACTTGGCGACCGCTGCCCTAACTGAGCTTCCTATCATCCGTCCATTTGAGGGTCACCGTGCCCTCGCACGGTCAGGTGTAAGGTTCACCCTGATCGGCACAATTAATTATCACTTATTAATAATCCACCAACATTTTCCTTGCTTGACTATTTCTTTCTTCATCTTTTCTGTGTCAACTTTACAAATCTATAGTGATCCCTTCATGAATCTTAAAAGTTATTAGATTTAAATGATACTTGCACCTTACATTTGCCAAATGGGTAGTGACATGGCAAAATAAGGGCTTGTGGAGTTGCATAATGGATCCTATATTGATTAGAGAAGATTTAGTCCGACACCATTCAAGAAGTATGGAGATTCTGTAGAAAAATGCTTGGCTTGAATATGGAGTTGGCAGACCATCAACATGGGGTAGGCAATCCATCAATGGGAGATGTCCTGAGTATACTCTTCATTTTGAGGAAAATTCAGAATTCGTTGATCCTGATAAAAATAGCATGGGTCATATTCCTAGTATTAAATTATCACCTCTCCAATCTCTTGATACTACAGATGACAACTATCATGGTGAAGGGTACCCTCCAATACAATGCCCTCTGAACTAGTGAATCCACGAGGATGACAAGTGAAATTATTTCTCTGTAGAAAACTATATGAGTGAAGAAGCAAAAGGGGCTTCTTGTCAAAAAGGTTCTGCATTACTATGCATTTATAAAAACGATTCCCTTTTTACTGGTTCCAACTGTTCGGAGGCATGAAATGTGAATCACCTAAAGAATATTTCCCAAATTGATACAAATATAGAAAATTTTACATGAACTTGACTTCCATAAGATATTATATATTAGAATCAACTTCTTGGTATCCTAAAATATCTATTTGTGGGATTGTATTATTCTTGAAAATTCCCTCATTTTTCTCTTCTTTGACCAAAAAAAGAACATTATACCTTCATGAAACCCATTATAAACCCTCGGATGGAAGGGAAAAATCTTGGTTGATTGAAAATCTGGTAGAACTATAAAGTCAGAACCTGAACAATGGTCTTTGGATTTTGGAAGTTTACACAGAGACCGGGTTTAAAATTTGAATATTGAAATTGATTAATAGCTAAAATTGTAAGGATTTTAGATGTTTAAGGATTTTGCAATGGTTAATTAATGAGGAATTTCGACAGGAATTTATTATAGACCTAGAACACATATGTGTCCATTTCTATAGGACTCCTTAGAAACTATTGTCATCAAAATATTATTACTTTACTCATCATTCTATTCTTAGCATACCCTTTATCAGTGATGTGACTTTTTTGAAGTATATATATATATTGAAATCCTGAAGAATGTGTATGACAATTAAAGGAATAACATTCCTTAAAAGCATGTGAAATTTCCTGAATATCAAGGGACCAACCAAACAAAATCAAGATGATCTATTAACAGTACTAACATTAATAGTACTTTTTATTTGAATATAAATTAATATTATCAAGAGTATATGGGAAAAAAATAAGGATTATACACAAGATGACAATAAGAAGGTATGGAATTTGTGCATGCAGGGTAGTAAGGACTAAGGAGGGATAAAGGATTGTACATTAGTTTTAGATTTTCAAAATGAAAATCCTGAACATGCAGTTTCATGGTTTCAACAAACAACTATAAGATTGCTCTTTAAAGAAAGCAAAATTTGTGGAAAAATCCATGTATGACAACAAAGGAAGGAAGGGGGATTGTACCTTGATCTTCAAATCAAGCAATCATGCAGAAGGGGCTCTCAGCAGGAGATGGAAGACTGCAAGCACCTTCCATCAATTTTCCAATTGCCTGATCATCAGTTAATTGGAGAAGAACTGAGGAGAAATGGAGGGAAAAAGGGGCTGGAATTGCCTTGTAGGCTGAGAATAGAGAAGTAATTGGGGACTTTTGGGTTGATATTTATAAGGAGGTAGGTGCGCCCTTATCTGGACAAGTGGAAATAGAAATCACCCAAGTGGGAAGAAAGAAAGTAACCAAGTGGCTGGAAAGAATAGCCACTGGTATTGTAATTTTTTTTAACTGAGCTGACAGTATGAGTTTGCTGTATTATATTTATTTTTTTAAACAAAATTTTTCTTCTTATTTGACACACTTAAAGTTGACCGTAATCGGGCATCAAATCTCGGATTTTGACGCACAATATCTCGATTTGACCGTCTCTAAACGACGATCAATATGAGTATAATATTGATATACTTTTGATCGGGTTCGCAAACCTGATTTTTTCGAGATACGGTTTTGGTTTAAGGTTAAATTTTGTGAATTAAAAATATCAAACGACCTCCGATTGACGAACGGTCGATTTTGTTGGTCTTCTTTCATCGAATCGGATCTCAGCCTCGATTTGTTTTGCGGTTTCCGATTTTGCGTCGCTGCTTTTTCGCGGCACACATTACGATGCGATCGATTTTTGGTTGATTTCACCCGAACTACTTTTGATTCACGATCAATAGATCGTTTTAGGTTGTCTAATATTGCCAGATAACTTTATTGAGTTAATCGGACCCAAATCGGGTCGAGTTGGGGTTTGTGCGGATTCGGATGTTACAAATATAAAAATCTCAAAGTGAGTTTCGTCCTCGAGACTCGAGTTAAGGTCATTAGATGTCTTGTTTGAATTTCATATGTCCATAAAACTTCAAAGGGTTTTGAACTCATAAAAATCTCAAAGAGAAAACAAGCCATATATTTTAACATATATTTAATTACAAAGCTTGTTTTGATTATTACCTCAGAAAAGCTGCGGGTATCGTGCCCGCATGTCGGTTTCGGTCTCCCACCTTGCTTTGACCAATGGAATCTCTTTGCTGCGAAACTTCTTCACAATACGATCAAATATCTGTACCGGCCTCTCCTCGTATGTCAAATCAGGCTCCACGTCAAGATTCTCGTAGCTGATGACGTGTGGAGGGTTGTGCACATACTTTCTCAGGTTGGATACATGGAAGACATCGTGAATAGCTGATAGATGTGGAGGAAGGGCTACTCGGTAAGCAACCTTCCCCACTCTAGCCAGAATCTCAAAAGGTCCAACATATCGTGGCGCCAATTTGCCACGAACACCGAATCTCTGCACTCCCTTCATGGGAGATACACGGAGAAATACCCAATCTTCCACCTGTAATTTACAGGAATGTCATTAGTATGTGATTAAGTTGAATATATATAAGTCATGATTGAATAGGTGAAGAGGAAATAATTAGATTACCTGAAACTCTATGTCTCTCCTCCGACGATCCGCATAGCTCTTCTGGCGGTTTTGTGCCGTCAGAAGCCTCCGTTTCACAAGATCAACAGCTCTCGCGGTCTCCTCCAAGAGATCTACGGAATAGAGAGCATGATCACCTACCTCACGCCAACTGAGAGGTGTGAGGCATTTCTGCCCGTAGAGGGCTTCGAATGGTGCCATGCAAATTCTGGACTGATAACTGTTGTTGTACGTGAATTCTACTAATGGAAGATGGTCCTTCCAGGACCCTTTCCACTCCAAGGAGCATGCGCGAAGTAAATCCTCGAGTGTCTGTATAGTACGCTAACTCTGCCCGTCTGTCTGCAGATGATATGCAGAACTCATCTTCAGCTCTGTCTGTAGTGCTGACATGAACTGATGCCAATAATGCGAAGTAAACCTCGAATCCCTGTCAGACACCACCTCTCGTGGTATACCATGTAGCCTGATGATGTTCTGTAAATATAGCTTGGCCAATCTGGAATCATGGATGGGGTGTAAGTCGTGTTGACAGGTATAAAATGGGCTGACTTGGTCAACCTATCAACAACGACCCAAATGGAATCATGGCCACATGGTATCTTCGACAATCCCGTGACAGAATCCATAGAAATGCTCTCCCACTTCCACTCAGGAATGGGGAGAGACTGCAGTAAACCTGGTGGTCTCCTGTGCTCGGCCTTGACCATCTGACATGTCATACATCTGCTAACATGTAGCGCCACATCGCGCTTCATCCCATCCCACCAGAAATGTCGACGCATATCACGATACATCTTTGTACTGCATGGATGGATAGATAAATGTGAACTGTGTGCCTCATCAAGTATGTCTCTGCGGAGTTGCTCGTCGTCGGGCACAACGACTCGACCTGCCTTGCATAAAATAGACTCCGCCACAACAAAATTATCAGCCTCGTCTTTGACGGCGCGCATGTATCTATCTCGAATCCATGATCTGTCTTCTGGCCTTCAACAATGCGATCCCACAAACTGCTGAATCGTGGAGGTACGACAGTAGAAATGAATACACTCTCCTGTGGATGCCAATCAGTCAAAGCTGCGAGCATATCCCATGTATATAGCCAGTTTGCCGTGCCCTCAGCATGAGCTCTCCTGCTAAGTGCATCAGCCACCACGTTTCCCTTACTGGGATGGTAAGAGATCGTGCAATCATAATCTTTCAGCAGCTCGAGCCATCTGCGCTGCCTCATGTTCAACTCTTTCTGATCAAAGATGTACTTCAAACTCTTGTGGTATGTAAAGATCTCGAAATTCATCCCATATAGATAGTGGCGCCAGATCTTCAAGGCGAAGATAACTGCCGCCAACTCTAAGTTATGTGCGGGGTAGTTCTGCTCGTGCGGCCTCAACTGTCGTGATGCGTAAGCAATCACCTGTCCTCTCTGCATCAACACTGCTCCTAGACCTTCTCCAGATGCATCTGTATATACCGCATAGTCCTGAGTACCAGAAGGAAGAGCAAGAATAAGCGCTGTAGTCAATCTCTCCTTCAGTGTCTGGAAGGCCTGCTCACATGAATCGTCCCAAATGAATGGAACTCCCTTTTGTGTCAATCGTGTCAAAGGGCGAACAATGCGTAAAAATTCGTTGACAAAGCGTCTGTAATAGCCCGCTAGCCCGAGGAAGCTCCGAATCTGCGTGACAATCGTGGGCTGCTTCCAAGACATAACTGCATCTATCTTCGCAGGATCAACTGCGATGCTTGCTCTTGAAATAACATGCCATAGAAAAGAAACTTGGGACAACCAAAACTCACACTTGCTTAGCTTGGCATATATAGCTTGTGCTCCTGCAATGTATCCAAGACAATCCGTAGATCATTCGCATGATCCCATTCATTTCGTGAGTATATGAGCACATCATCGATGAACACCACTACAAACTTGTCCAAGTATGGACGGAAGATCCGGTTCATCATATCCTTAAAAGCCGCAGGTGCATTGGTGAGCCCAAACGGCATCACCATAAACTCGTAATGTCCATGCGAGTCCTGAAAGCGGTCTTCGGAATATCAGACTCTCGAATCCTCAGCTGATGGTAGCCTGAGCGAAGATCGATCTTCGAGAAAATCGAAGATCGCTGGAGCTGGTCGAACAAATCATCAATGCGCGGCAAGGGATAACGGTTCTTCACCGTTCTCTTGTTCAGCTGCCTGTAATCGATGCATAATCTCATGGATCCATCATTCTTCTTGACAAATAGGACCGGAGCACCCCAAGGTGAAATGCTCGGCCTCACGAATCCCAAGTCAAGTGACTCCTATAACTGCACCTTCAGCTCCCTCAATTCAGCTGGTGCCATAGAGATCGGCTGTGTATCTGGCAGCAATGTGATCTCGAACTCGATCTCTCTCAGGAGGTAATCCTGGTAGCTCATCAGGAAATACATCTGGATATTCTGATATTACTTGGATGTCCTGTGCATCGGCTCCTGGTCAGATACCTCCCGAACAAATGCAAGGTATGAGTCACAACCCTAATCAACAAGTCGCTGAGCTCGCAACACTGAAATGTATTCCATGGTGGAGTCATGTACATTACCCACAAAAGTGAACTCGGGTAGATCTGGAATTCTGAAGACAACCGTCTTCCTAAAGCAATCAACAATCGCATGATGAGCGGATAACCAATCCATGCCCAAAATCAAGTCGAACTCATCAAGCTGCAGAAGTAGACAATCTGCGATCATCTCGTGACCGCCAATCAGTACGGGCAAGTGCCTGACTATCAGGGAAATGATAAACAACTGGCCACTTGGCCCTCGAATGTGATATGGGGAAGAAAGAGTCTCTGCGACTCTACCTAAAGAAACAAGTAGCCTCGAAGCAAGAAAAGAATGCGTCGCACCAGAATCAAATAGAACATGGAAAGGTCGGCTCAAGACTGAGACCATACCTTTCACCACAGTAGGTGCTGAACGTGCCTGCTCCTCAGCAACTGCATGTATCTGCCCTTGCCTGGCTGGTGTGGCACTGGAACATGCCACACTCTGCGTCTGTCTCTGTTGCGGTCGCCTAAAGTTGGAGTTCCTGCCACGGAAACTCTCTGAATGCGGTGCCTGAGGCTGCGACTGTGAAGGCTGTGGCTGAGACTCACCAGAAGCCTGTGGGCACTGTGATCGATAATGCCCACACTCATGACATCGATAGCATCGGACTGGTCTGGTGGGTGGAGTGGCTGTGTTTGTGCTCCGGGCTGGTCCTGCAGGTGGTCTGTCTGTTCATTGCGACCCAGATGGCCGAGCGGGATCTGTGCCATGTCCGGTAAGTGCTCCTAAAGTAGTCGATGGAGAAAAGCGAGCACAGCCTGAGAAGGACACACCTGTAGGTCAGAACCGTCTGGTTGACCTCTGCTACTGAAACGGTCGACGTATCGGTCCAAAAGATCGCTGCGGTCTAGGCGCTGCTCCAGACGAGCTCTCGAAACACCTCCCTCTGATGTCCTCGAACTTCTCCGCAGCATCGGTAGCCTCGGAGATGGAAGTGATGTGTAGTCCTGCCAGCTTCTCCTATACCTCCTCTCGCATGTCGTTAATGAACTTTTTCAAATTCTCCTCTGGAAATGCGCCAGCTGCTCGTGTATGTCGTGACAGCTCTGTGTATCAGATAAAGTAATCCTTGGCTGTTATCTGTCCCTGACGAAGCTCTGCAAAAAGTCGGCGCTGGGACTCCTTCCACTTCGCAGAAAAGAAGTAGGCTCTGAACTTCGTCTCGAAATCATCCAACGTAGGCTCTCGGCTTAACTCAGATACTACGACATCCCACCATCTCTCAGCAAAATCTGTCCATGAATACTCCATGAAAGATAGCCACGTGTCTCGTGGTGCGCGAATCATCCTGAGCACCTTCATCACTCTCTTGAGCCACTGTTCAGCAACATCTGGTGTACCAGTGCCCTCGAACAAGGGCACATTTGCCCGTTGGTAGGAAGTGAAGATGGACTGGTGCCTGTGAATGGCGGAATACTCATATGCACTCTCGTCTGGAAAGTCAACAGGGTCTTGCTCCCTGTAAAAGTCTCCATCCTCCTCAGCTCCATGCTCTGGTATGTCCTCAAGTGAATCATCGAAATGAGGCTGTTGCACCTCTACCGACTGCCGTTGGTCCCGGCATGTGCCATCGTAAGATGGACGGTAGGTGGAATCTGACAACTCCTCGAATCTCATCTCTATGTCCGTCTGTCTGTCAACAATCTCTGTCCGCTGAGCCAGAATCCGGTCTTGCTGGCCTCTCATAGCAGTCTGCTGCTGCTCAAGGTCGGTGAGAGCAGACAGAATGCGTGTCAGCTGGTCATCCGTCTCCTGACCTGGTCGGGATGCCATGGCTCTACATGAGAACCATCTATTAGTCACAAAAATTATTGTTCGCAGATATTATGATATATGCTTTTTCTCTTCTTGGGATATAATTTGAAAATTAATGAAATTGGTGACATCTATGTTGGTTGAATATGAATGTCATATTTCCCTTCTCGAACTCACGACAACCCACCTCTTAAAACCCAATCACACATAGTGCCATGCATGACTTCCTAGCTAGAAATCCCCTTCTCACAAGTCTAATGATCCTGAATGTCACGGGAGGAATCCTCCACATAGTTGATCTCACCAAAAAGGCACTAATAGTTGTGAACTTGTTGCCCCAAAAGCATCGAAGAGAAATTAGAGTCCTACCTTCCATAGTCCGACCAACTATTCACCGCTCTTGCTTCTTATTAACAGTTGGACAAACAATTGCTGAAAGTGATGACACTATGCACCCCCTTCCATTCAATCATCCCTCCAAATGCTAAAGATACTATAGTTACCATGTATTAGACACATTCGCAGTATAACTTAGGAGGATTTGAGTAAATATCCCTCGGAAAGAGGAAGGTGTATTTACACAACCAACAATAGCATTATTCTAATCTAGATGAAACATTGTAGACATCTTTGAGCTGTCTGCAGATGAAGTCAACACCAGATATTTGATTCCATATAGACGTACCAATCACTTCAAAAAAGGTGTCATCTTCATCTTTTCAAGCTTAAACACCCTAGCCTGCCATCGTTCAACGGTCTACTAATCATACCCCAATCCATAAATGCAATATCCCTTCTATAATTCCCTAAAGTGGACCAGCAAAACCTTTGCATCAAAAGCCTCCAACCTATGACGTAGCCATACATGTAGCCTATGCATAAATATATAAAAAGTAAAATTAACTGAAAGCACAACCAGTCTTTTTCCTCTGATGAACACCTTACTTTCTAACCAATCACTTTACTTTCTATCTATTCCAGTAGGGATCTCATGTTATCCTTACCCTACTTTTCTCAGTTAGGGACAAGCCCATGTAGCACAAAGCTTCTGGGTGGCGATAAAAAAAACACAACCATGCTCCCTTGTCTTCTTCTCTGACAGATGAATAACACCGAAAAAGACTTCTTATTGTTGATCTGTAATCTTGAGAAGCCATAAAAAATCTCACATATGCAGATACTCACAAATTTCTCTGTGAAGAAAAGCATATATTCAACATCACTGTGATTGACAAACCATGTACTGTAAAACCTCTGATACAACCACCGTGAGTTATGACAAACCATGTACCATAAAACCTATGATACAACCACCGTGAGTTACAAGATATGTTGTCGTAACTCACAATGAGCACATAAAAAATTAGAATAAAAAGACGAGGTGTGGTGGCTATCTGTGTTCGGCACCTCTTTGTAGCTGAAAGAAGCCTCCTTCCTGGTTCCCATTAATTATCATTGAGTATGAGTCAATGTTCACCCATCCCTTTGTCCATGCAATCCACAAATCAATAAAGCCTCCCTTATTTATAGATTTCCACAAAACCCCGCATGTCCACATTGTGATGAGTCTTGTAAAAGTCTACTTTCTAAACAAACTTGAAATATTCCTTTTCCTCAAATCCACCACCATCTCAGAAGTCATGATGATGCTATCCGTCATTAGTTCCAAGTACAAAATCCATTCATTGAAGGCTAACCAAATAATTAAATTTAAGCGTAGCTTGTTAGCAAGAAGCTTTATAACAATTAATATATATGGTTAATATATATGAAGAGTACAATGGGATTGAAATCTTCAATCCTACAGGTTACCTCCTTAATATATATGAAGATTAATATGCCATGTTTAACTTATGAAAGCCAACATTCTTTTTATTAAATTTGTTCAAAATAACGACGACATTAGCATTGACCACTTCTCATAACTCGACGAAAAAGACAGGGAAACCAGAAGATTCGACAATTCCTCATCATTTAGATCCACAACCCCCTGCACTCCTATTGCTATGAGATTATTTGATCAGATTGTCCTCTTGCTCACCTCGAATCCTGTTGGTGCCCCTCCCAGATGACTTGACCTCCATTGTGTGCCCCCCCCTTATGCCAACTAATTTGCTTCAAATACTTAAAATATTACCCTCCCAACCTATAGATCCCGCTATTGTTGGGTGCCTTAAAACATTGCCCTCCCAACATATGGATCCTGTGATATTGGGCGCCAAGAACTTTGAGAAAGTGAATGGGGTTTCTCTTTCGTTGACTGCTCGTAAAAGAGTGAAGGATGATAGTCTTAACACCCCCTCCTTAAACCAAGTCTGCCTAAATCACTACTTTCACCCAACCTCCTGCCTTTAATCCTCCTCCTTTACCACTTATGAATATGTAACCCCTCAAATTATGCTTCTGTGAACGCCCTACTGTCCTATATATATATATATTCTGTCTATCTCAACCTAACCCATCGCCCACCTTTGCTCCAGTAGTTGTTTGCCATCCTTTTGTATTTATGAAGATGTTTTCTCTCAGTCATGAGCTTTTAGAGCTCCTGGTAAGCAACATACCCCTCTATCACGACTCCTATGGCAATACTCCACAATCTCTTTGAACTAGCCCCGCATTATCATGCCATCTCAAATTTGAATTAGGACGAGGATTGGCTCCAATCACCCGACTCCTGAGCATTGGCATGCGATCAGACGACAGATGGCAAGTAGAACTATTGTAGCATATCCAAATAAGAGGAATTTAACCAACCACGATCTTGAGATTGAACTATGCTAGGTAAATTTGCAGTTAGAAGCATAACTCTCTACTCACATCCCGAAACCCTGAGGAGTCTAGGTATGACCTCTTTGGCTCGTTAGCCTCCAGGCCTTTCTCCATCCAACAATGTGACACTAAAATCACCTCCAAACGACCATAAATAGAGCAAGAACTTGTCCT
This sequence comes from Ottelia alismoides, assembly GCA_037367405.1. Taxonomy (NCBI): domain Eukaryota; kingdom Viridiplantae; phylum Streptophyta; class Magnoliopsida; order Alismatales; family Hydrocharitaceae; genus Ottelia; species Ottelia alismoides. The sequence continues at coordinate 50,414 of JAZKJV010006307.1, read as the reverse complement.
TGGCCACCCTCAGCTCCTGCCTCAACTCAACATGGAATGCCACATCAATCGACATATATACTCTAATTGCATCGAAATGGAAATAATTTGACCTCTTTCTCAGCTGGATGGAAAGTGTCTTACTCTTCATCATCGAATTCTAAAATTCAAATGCTTCTTTATTCCTTCTGACCATAAGCTAATCACCTACTTAATGAAAAACTAATACTTGGGATTCTGTCAGTCTGGTACCCCTCAATCCATTCCAAACACATGGGTCCTAGTACACCACCCCAGTCTCCAATACAACAAGACCAACCAATCGACCACTTACCAAGATAAGGATCCATCATTGACCTCTATTCGAGGTTGTGCAATCCTTGCATGTTCCATAAAGTATCTTTATAATGGTATTTAACAGTTTGCTTGGATCACTAATCTGATATGCCCCACCTTCAAGGCTTCAACACAACAATCACCACCATCCTTTGCCTTAAATATCTCCCATGCCAATTCATCAACGATGACACTCCGAACACCCTTCCCTTTCTTAATCTCCTCTTCAACCAATCCCCTCGATACAATACTCAATCAAACACCACACTTCAGGTTGAAAAACCACCCCGACATCAGACCCCTCGGGTGGCCTTATCCACCCTCCCACCATCATGTTGCTTTTACACATGCATTAGGGATTCTACCCCACTTCCTCAACATTTTTGCTTTGGAGAAATCAATCCCCTAGTTACATTCATTACAACCCTCTATGAGACCTCTACAACAACCACACCCTCTAAATTCTGTTGCCCCACCATTATCTTCACAAAAGCTGACTGAAGGTTCCCATGCCTCCTTAATTATTGACTCGCCTTAAGGGATCATCCTGTCGATGAAGGCATTGTAGCCTCGGATCATGGCCTTGCCGCCTTTAATTAATCGGGTGCTCGGCAACCACGGTCAAAAGATCCAAAATAGAGATTCAAAAGTAAACCTCTCGATTACACCCTAAGGGGAATCATAACTAATCCATTGATACATACCGTTAATGGGAGAAAATTGAGTTATTTGGATCATGGAGGATTGACAGGTTTGAACTGCCATTTTTAGGTGTGAGATATCCCTCCCACCCCCACCTCTTTACATATTGGACTCAGGTCAGCCACATATCATCTGGAGATTTCTTGAAGCAAGGGGGATTTGACCCTACGGCCCACCAAGTCAAGATTATTGTCCGGAGATTTCTTGAAGCAAGGGGGATTTGACCCTACATCCCATCAAGTCAAGATAATGTTCGTAGACCCGACTTAGATCCGTTAACAAGGGACCATTCGTGGATTATGATACGCCTTAACAACCTTGGGCCTAACTGCAGAGAGATCTCGAAGATTGGATCGTTGTTCCACGATGGCATGGTCTTTCCTCATTCACCTTCTAAGTCGGTAGGCGAGAAAGGGAGCAAGTCGGTCTCTCCAATTTGTGAATGGGAAAGCATAACAAAGTATCTGTTGAAGTCCGTTAGCCATTTCACCCTCCTTAAGTAACACCTTAAAAAGAGCTGTCTCGAGAATCAAATAGAGGTTATTCGAATCACATAGACTTGATGTCGACGTTTCCCATGCACAGTCTGCCACCATCGAACAACCGCCTACTCCATCATAAGCACCTTGAAGACATGGGTACCCACTCGAAGGAAGAAGCTGACAAAAGGGCCTTCAACCCCATCACAACATCTAGCATCGACCACAACAACATGCTTGCATGACTGTGTCCAACCTTGTCACATACACCCATTGGAGTTGCCTTAGAGATGCAAGCAATAAACCAAATAAGGTTGACCGTGACAGCACACAGGAGCCCCTATAGCCATACACTGGTGACTGAAGGGATGCACCTCGAGTAAGGTGTTGCCTCCCACACGCACGTGCTGCCACAAAACTAAGGACCTCGAACATAGGGTCATACAAGTCCTTGACAAGGTCGGCGTCTTAACAGTTAACCCAATGAGCTCCTCAAAAAAGGGAATGTGCGTTGCACACTGAACACATCATTTGAAAACTTGCACCCCAATGACGTCTCCAGCAAAGATTGTGCCTCTTCCGCAACCATCATCGAAAACTTCCCTCCAGTCAGATGCCCAACAAAGCTTGAATACACCTGGAAAGGCATCATCCCTCTCCACAGCCATACCACTGTGAAAGCTCATTCTAAAAACAATTGATGGCAAATGCACGAATAGCTCCATTGCTGTTGATCTAGACCCCAATAACTAAACATCTGATCAGGTCTCGGCCAGCCGCTGCACGGCCTCAACCCCCGCTGACTGACGACCACCTGTGAGCCATATTCTCACCTCCTTTCTCTGTTCCATCTCCATGCTCCCTCTTTGAGCCAGTGTTATTGAGAAATTTTACTTAAATACATTTTGTAATGCATCCATTTATGCTCCTTTTTTTTAAGGTTGATTGTTCATCCCCAAAAGTATTTTATGGTCATTTGCTAGTACGAACATAATTTTGCCATCCTATTGTTTGGGTAGCATCCACTAGTGAAATTTGATGCTTTGCTTGACAGCTGGAATCGTACTATTTCTTCTGGTAGAGAAGTTAGTTAGATACATTGAGGACTTATCTGGCAATGGAGGCCATAGTAGGGGGCATGGTCATCACCATCATGGCCATGGACACAACAAGCTGAAGGTTGATGATGACACTCGTGAGACCAATCTATGCAGCAAGTCAAGTGATTCTGAAAGGAGAAACACTTCTGAGGTAGAATCTAAAACAATGTTGCCCGATGGAACATATGGCTCTTTAGATGACAAGAAGCAATCACAATCTGAAGCCTCACTTCGTAAGGTAACTCTGAACTGCAACTTATTTTTTTTTAAATGCCGCTTCTGTACTATAATCGCACCAGAGTGAAAGTGAGACTGTTTTAAATCAGGGGCATGCTTTATTATAACCAAGAAAATATATTTTCTTTTTTTAAAGGGTAGAGTGGCTTGCAACATAGAATTTTGGATTATGAACAATAAATGCAGTACATATGTATGCTACTGCTGTGGTTGGAAATTTTGTATACTTGTTTAAAGTAATTTGATATTTTTATACAAAGATGAAAAATGAACATGCAAATGAAATTGTCTTTCACATGTGTTTTGGGTTGCCAAGCTTGTCATGAACGCGATGACATTTAAAAAATGTAAAGCACTGTGACATGGAAACTCAATCCCATGACTCATTGATTTCATCTTTATAAGTTAAATTCTGTCATCTACCATCTCCAAATTTTCCATGCAGAATTGTCCAGTTTGGGACCTGACAAATTCCCATCTTAATTTTTTAGAGCTATTCATATTTTCAATGAAGTCATACATCATCTTATAAGTAAAGGAAATCAGTCCCATATGATGGCATTGTTCCCACTTTGAAACAGCGAGTGCAGAAGAGCAATGTTGATGGAAATGCCACTGATACCAAGGTTTCCCATGCTGAGAATTCTTCTTTTCTCAGGCAAGAGACGCCCGCTAATGGCGATTCATCTTCACACTCAAATCTAGTATTTGGCTACCTCAATCTCTTCTCAGATGGTGTTGTGAGTTCCGCCTCCACTATCTTGTCTGCCTTTTTGGAGCAAAAGCATATACTTAATCTATAAATGCATTTGATACTTAAATTTTTCCTTTTCTTTTGCCGGTGCAGCACAATTTTACAGATGGAATGGCTCTAGGCAGTGCCTTCTTACTTTATGGTCCTGTTGGAGGGTGGTCTAGGACATTATTTCTGCTTGCTCATGAACTTCCACAAGAGGTTGCTTTCTTTATTTCCTTTTTTTCTTTTATGTGTAGCTCTCTTTTCATTAGTATAATCAAATTTGCTGGTTTAATGCTGATTCTAATATCAATTTATTGCGGAAATAGACTGTTTTGGCATTTCTATTTGTAGATTTTAGGGAGGTTCTGTAAATATATTTTAACACTTTATAGGAGAGTTGGATAGAACTGTGCCGATGTTTTGTCATCTCGACTACAGAATTGAGTTCCACCAAGGCAATGCATTGCATCGTTTACGTATGCTTTTAAAAAATAATGTTTAAACTGTGATTGCGATCTCTTACTATTAATTTTGAGTAATGCATTTGGATTTGTAATAATATCACATACCCTAACCATTTTCCTTTGTAAAATCAGATTTTTTGACATACTGTCTGAGCAATTTCATATGTTGCTGCTTGTTTCACCTTGAATCTTCTCCATACTCTTTTCCCGTAAAACATTGGTGCTAGTTTTTTTCCTGGACCAAAAGATGGGCATTAGAAGCTTGAGTTACCGCTCATCCAATGTTTCATGGCAGTTTATTCGGGGATTTGTTTGCAACCTAGATATGATCGACTGTCAAAAAAGTTCTTGACAGAAATGGCTTAATTTTTGGAGTGGAACCTCTTATTTGGAATAAGAAATGGTTAACCTTTTTGAATTGGTGCAGTATGTGACAATAATAATTCAGAAAAAAAACATTTAAATGCAAATTAATTATGTCACCAATAAAATTGATTGTGATTCGGTGAAAAAAAATCCTATATTGAAGTGGTATAAGAATAAGACATCTTTGCAGTATTTTCCACTTTTCTCCAAAAGCTGTTATGCCAACCTTTATTAGAGACCAGAGTTTGATGGTTTGAGGTCATTATGTGCAACTTTTGTTACAGGGTAGATATGGTCAAATGCTCAGACACTGAACTTTCAAATTCGTGTAGGTTGGTAAAATATGATGTCTGAAATATTCCCTCCTATTAAATAAAATTTGGACTTCGTCATCCTGATATTTTTCAACCTCCATAGACAGTTTTATCAATTTTTGGTGCATCCACCATTTCTTATCTAATAACCAAAGCTCATAGTCCCGCTTTACTTGTGATACTCAGATCGGCGACTTTGGCATCTTGGTACGCTCGGGATTCACTGTTTCAAAGGCTCTTTTCTTCAATTTCCTTTCAGCTTTGGTAGCACTATTGGGAACTGCTCTGGTATTCCATCTTCCCCACCCGTTCTGTTAAATTCTCCCCTTCCATTTGGTCAACCTGTGATTCTGAAGCAAGGAAGAAAAACCTGCACGAAACGTGGAGAAAATCTGCATTTATTCTGCACACAATAAAACTATCTTTTTGCATGAACTTCTAACATTTTGAGCGGTTTTTCTTCCCCTTGCAACAGGCATTGCTTTTAGGGAAAGATCCAGGTCACTCTTCGCTTATAGAGGTAAGATGATCATGTTTAAGTGAAATTTGGTACTTTGCCGTGGAATCTATAAGATCATTTGCTGGAAGCCTTAAGTTGCCACTTTCATTGACAATGCCACATGCAGGGGTTCACTGCTGGCGGGTTCATATATATTGCGGTTGCCGGCGTCCTCCCGGAATTGAACAATGGGAGCACAACTTTCAGAAGCTCTGCAGCACAGTTGCTGTCGTTAACCTTGGGAATAGGAGTTGCACTCCTCATTTCTCTTGCAGAGTAGTCGTGATTGCTTCTGTTGTTGCCTGTATACATAGGTTTTTGTAATTTAAGTTCATTTTTAAACTGAGAGGCGTCTGTTCTTCATTGGCCGCCAAAGCAGTTATACCGAGAGGACAGTTGATCACACAATTAGCTCCAAACGTTAATTCCCTCCCATACACGGATCCCATTTTTTTTGTGATATCTTGATTTTTGAGAACATGGATATGCATGAGTAAATTAGATTGGCATTTCCTTGACTAAATCGCGATGTTTATGTAGACCTCTTTCCACACCCTTGCTTCTATTTCACTTGCTTTTTTTCCGCTGTCGAGCTCTTTGTTCCTTCACCCTTTTATTCTGGAAAACCCAAAAAGAACCAGCAGGTTCTTTTTTGAGGGAACACACTCGAATGGGAATTTTTCATTCAACAATTATAAGAAAGTACATGATCGAATACCCTAGTAAAGAAGGATACAACACTCCCGATATGGAGAGTGCTGCATGATGGTCGGGGAAGAAAGAAACACCAAAGAAAAGTACAACAAAGAAAAAAGAGAAGAGACACGTCGTTCATCACAAAGACCAAAATCCCTTGGTTAACAGTGAAAAGAACCTCGAGAGCATGATCTTGAGGAATAAGTTGATTACATAGAATACCACCAAGATCCCAACGTTCCGATTGCATGGCTCAATCTTCGAGATCAGGCAGATCTGATCGAACGCTCGGTGGTTGATCTCCCAACGGAGACGGATCGGGGAAGTTCCACCAGGACATGCACATCTGGAGTTGGAAAGGTTCCAAGGAGTCTAGTGACACCCATGCTACCGGGGGGACGGCCCCATGCGGCTACGAAAAAGGAGAAAGCTCGGCTCGTTTGGTAACTGGGTTACCCCCGGGTTATCCCGAGGTAACCCGGTTTACCCCCCTCTTTTGATGGGATGAAATTCTATCACAAATCATAGTGACATCACATCACATTCTTTATTCCAACCCCCTCCAACCCTCATAACCATTCCAAACAGCTACTATTCCAATCAGGTTACCACAACCCACTCCAACCCAACAACCAAACAAACCCCTAGGGCATGTTTGGATGCTGGGTTGGAGTGGGATGGGTTATCCCCCACCTGACAGGGATGGGGATGAAATCATCGGAGTGGGTCGAATGTGTTAGATCCTCGGAGTGAAAGAAAAAACTGGCTGACTAATAAAGCCTACGCTATGACGTCTGTAATACACAGATATTAAAGCACATGTTTTGCTATGGTTGTATGAGGGCACGGTTTGCCACTGTGACAGATCTAAAGCAACATATCATTTCGAGCGTCCAAACAATTCAGTGAGTGAGATGTGTCATTGATGCTTTTACCAGATGACCACATAAACCAAATACCCCAATAACCAAATCACCAACAACCCAAACAAACAACTTCCCCCAATCGTCAAAACCCTGATGCTCAGGGGAAGATATAAATGCCTCGGTAGTCATCACGAAAAGCCCCAATAACCCAAGACACAACCCCTTGTCATCACCCAAAAACGCATTATAACAAAACCCAATGTAGCAGATAATCAAGTATCCCAACAACCCAAAACAACCAAAACCCCCCCTCGTGAAAACACAGTTACTCAGATGACGATATATATGCTTTCATATTCATATAAGCTTGACAACATATAAGCTTGTCAACACCCAATGTAGGAGATATATATACTTTCATATTCATATAAACACAGTTACTCAGATGACGCATCCAAACAGGCCCCTAGTGCAAGGGGAGTGAGGGAGAGGAAGGGAGGGATGGGCACAAAGAACTTATGAGTTTTTACAAGGATGTGCAAAAGTAGCCTAACTAGACGCCTACTGAAGGTTATGATGCACCTTATCATGTCACTTTTAAACGTGGAAGTTTTTAACTGTATGTAATGGTATGCTTGTGAATATAATCTTAGTTTGAATAATTTTCTGTTGCACAGTCATTCAATATTGCACATTGGGTCCGATAAGTATAAATATGCGGTAAACATCGATAAATATTGGTACCAGTAAGTGCTGAATAGTCATTCAATATTGCGCATCGGCAGAAGGAACCAAAGAGGCTAAAGCAGTCTAAGAAGAGGGTGATCGAGAAGGTGAATATTATAAAATGTTGTATCATCTTTCTTTCATTATATGTGAAGATCGTGGCCTTTTGCTTCCACTTCTCTAATGTTTCTTACCTTCTGATTGTAACACTCCAACATAGTAGCACAACTCACAAAGTGAGAGTAGATTATAAATGGTGGAGATTGCTATTTTCTCGATAATAAACTGTGGACCACCTAAGCCTGACATGTTACAAATTGTATCAAAGAAGACTCCTCTAACAATGGAAAGGGCTATGCGAGATGTGGATCCACCCATACAAAGAGATACGAGGAAAGGTTATCCGGAGTTTGCAGCTGCTACTATCATTGGGAATAAGTGATACCAATATAAGTGGGTTATAACACCCCAACATTGCTCTACATCGGAAACTTATGAAATATGAGAGTATATTATAAGTAGTGGAGATTACTTCTTGACAATTTCATTTAAGCATTCTGAGTGATTGTCAACAAAACTCCAATGATCCTCCAACAAGGAAATTGGAGGTTGTGGTTGGAAATGAGGTGTTCGGTCAGCCAAAATAGTACCCGTAGGCCTTTTAATTGGATTAGATCAGATCTAAATGGATCCATCTGTAGTCAGATGTCCAACATCTCGCACTACCGAACTCATATCACGCGAAATCATGCGCTCTAGATTTGTCTCGATGAGATGCTTTTAATAAGCCCACATTTGATATATGTTTTATTCTAAAAAATGTATCTATAATTGAGACATCTTATATATGTATTATGAAAAAGGCAAAAGGAGCACGTAAGTAAATAATAAATCGCCATGTTTACTTTCCTTCTAGTCCATCTGACCCCCTCGTGTAGCATTACTAAGCTAGTCGTCAAATTAGTTAAGGGACATGTAAATGGCATGAGGAATGCACAATCAAAATGATAAGGAGGTATCAAAAAATCACATAGGATCTTTGGACAAATCTCAATTGATATCTTGCTAGATAAGATATATCTAGCTGAGTAAATTCGAATAAAATAGCCCTAGAAAAGAAAAGATCTTTAAAGGCATAAACCCTGGCCCTCAACTTCATGCAGGGAAAGGAGTTAAGCAAAGGTTTGAGCCCGACGAGCATTTTCGACGAGGAAGGAGAAAAGATCGATAGGTGGTCGAGAGGTAGCAAGGACAGAAGAGAGACATTGATTGAATCTCAATGCTTGGAGTCAGGGACGACGGAGGAGGAATAGGGATGGGCACCGTCATGGAGGAGGAGAAATTACAAGGACATGACAAGGTGGAGGCTTCCCCGGTCCTCATCAGTTGCATGGTTTGGTTGCCCGAAATTGAGTTTGCTTCATCGAAAGGCCTCACCTCAAAAAGCCCGACTTGCGAGGCGACCCTCTCGCAGTGGAGAATCCCCTCGCCTTGTTCTTGTTACATGCTATTTTCCCCTTTGATATAACGGTGAGTCCAATGATGTCTAAACCATGAATATATTATTCCTCACACTCGGAGACCCATAGGTGCCCATAATAGGCCAACCGCCCTACCTAAATCAATCATCATATCGGTCCCTAGATCCCATTTTTGGAAAGGCTCGACTTCAAAACCGTACATGAAAATCAAGTTTTGGGATGGATCGTAGTAGGTGATCCAAGTCCTATCACATCTTCCTGCCTCCTAATTATAGTATCTAGGATAGAAATATTTATTCTTCTCACAATTCCCTTGACTATTAAACACTAAGGGGGCATTTGATTTGATAATAAGAAGGAATAAGGATAGGGAATAAGGAGAATAAGGGTCTATTCTCTGTTCGACTGGAAGGATAGGAATAAGAAAAATAATGTAGAATAAGGGTAGGTAAAGTTTAATAAAGATATGAATAATAGTGGAATAATGGGATGTGGATGAGAATAGCCGTACTCTTGGGAAGCACACCAGATGGAGAATTAACCCCTAATTCCGGTGCTTATTCTCCAAATGAACATGGCCTAAGAGAGTTCCATAAAAAAATTATAGAGCTTGCAAAAGGTACAAAAATATAGCAACCATTTTCTCATGCGCTTGAAGTTGATCGGGTCAAGGCATATTTTAAAATTGTAAGGTCATATCTTCGCCACATTTCCAACACTACTTTTCCTGGTAAGACGCCCTCATCAGATCAGATCTATTAAATTTCTACGGATGGTTGGAATTTAAAAAAAAAAAAGAGAAACTCCTACTACTTAAAGCATGAAGCAGCATTTGACCTAATGTATCACAAGTAAGACAGTGTCTTACTGTCTTTGTGTACCCTCCACTAGCAAATCTGGGATTACAATTTCCTCAGATGGAGTTGGGGTCAAATAATTTAAAATTGATGTAAACAATACAATAAGTACAAAATTAGCCAAGGTAAGACGTTGTAACGAGATCCAGAGAATGTTAATGAGATTATGTGTCGAAAAACTTCATCAGAGAACAATGAATCAAAAAGGAGGCTTTTCGTGAAGAAATTTGTTTTTTATTGATCCTTTCAACGGTCCTCAAGATGTTCAATGGATGTAATCACGACTGCCGAATAACATAGAACGTAAAAGGGGGTACAAAACTCGCTTTCTCGGCCTGGTGCCATGGAAATGGCACAAGCGGAAAGCCTTAAAATTGAATGTGAAGACAGCAGCGGCCAACTTACTCTGCAGCATCTACATAGGCGAAGATGCTGGGGAACATGCTAGAAAAATACATCATGTGGATTGGTTAGTCTTGATAGCCATGGCAGCAGCTCTGTACCATGCCGCTGCCGCCATTGCTCCAGGATCCGGAACGGTAGCAAGTATGTCTCCAGCTACGTAGGATGAGCGGCCTGCCTGTTATCACTCAGTCATTTCACAGGGTCGAGAAAGTTAGAAAAACACATTCAAGGCCTTGGCTATAGGCTGGTAATAATGCAGTGTAGAATAACTTTTAAAACTTTTTCAATCATGATTCATATGTATATGCCAGGTACACTTTTCAGTAGAGAAGAACCGGCAGAAGGTCATACCAGTGCTGGCATTTGTTTAGTAGACTCGGCTCCAGCAGATGCCGCTTCAGAAGAGAGAACGAAGGCTGTGATTGGATCATCCCCAGCATTTAGCCTCTGGAAAGAGAAGATCATAGTGAGACTCGGCCCAATTGCTCAAACCAAACATAGAAACATGCCTCTTTTAGAACTGTTGCAGCCGGAATGAGGGCATCGAGCATAGTCCTGTAGCCTGCAGTGGCACCTCCATACTTGCTCACCGCAGCTATGGAGGCTTCTAGAGCATTGGCCCCTGAAATAGTTTTGATGCAAGAAAATGTAAGAAAGCATTTCTGGAGTTAATATTGGCAATAAAATAACTGCATCTCACATTGCTTTGATGTAACTGATGAGCACTCCTTCAACTTTGCATACGCAGCTCTGCAGAATATATCATATCTGAAGTGAAAAACACAAAAAAAAACAAGGAAAAGTTGAAGATTAATTTGAATACAAAGACCAACCAGAAATAACTGCGTGTATAATAAGGTAGGGGAACTGAATAATCTGAAATGAAGTATTGGCGATCCTCCATAACAGCGAAGGGATGTTTTGTTATAACTTTTCATTATAATGCGCTAAAAGATAATCTATGTGAAAATGAGAGACTGGCTTATATGCCAAAAGAGACAATACAGAATTCCACTGGTTCCTCCCATCACCCTCCGGATTGAAGCCCCGATCTCATAGACTGTCTCAGCGGCATCGTTCAAAGGATATCTGGTTAAACAAAAAGGCCTTATTAAAAAGACGACTGTAGAGAGAGAGTTGTAGAGAATAGAACAAATCAAAAGAAGCTGTTTCCCATCCCAAGTTCTGACTCCTCGTTCAGAGAACAATAAAGGTACTCTAAGTAATCCCTGGATAACTACTTTATGAGATAAAATTCAATTTTTAGTTGTTGATTGAAAAGCAAACCCTGCATATATTAATATCTCCGCTTGCCAATCTGATTTTCAGCATCTGTCAAGAAAACTGAAAAAGAGATGCCTTCCCAGAATTGACAGAGAAACGAGAAAAAGGAGGTATGGTTTACCTTTTCCTCGTGTCCTCAAGAATAGCTGTCGCTCCTCTGGACAGCTGCAAAAACATTTTAAATTAACACACTTTTCTAGCACAAAGGATATCTATAACATCATTACTAAATTGAATCTCCAGCAGAGGGCTTTAAATAAAGTTACCGTTGACCCACAATCGCCATCCCCAATTTTTGCATCCCATTCATTTAGACTGTCTTTGATATTACTAACTCCAGTAGCTGCTGCTTCAATAGCCACTCCAAGAATACGGCCCTGTTCATTCAACTCCCCAGGTTGGCTTAATACCTACATGCCAACACATAGGAGCTTAAAAAACTTCATAAACATGATCAGCTACCTAAAATTAAAGTATACATGTTTCCATATCTACGAATCTCTGGAAAAAGTATAGAAAATATGCCTTCTAGCATGCCAATGAATGCTAGAATAGGAAAAAATGTTTCCTCAAGTTGATTTAGTACCCACATGCCAACGGTTCGGAACTTAAAGACTTCATACACGTGACTAGACACTCCAAATTCAAGGATCTACATGTTTCCACATCAACAACTGGGTAACAGCACTTTCCTCTGCATTGCTGGCCTCGGAGAGAATGATGAGGTCAGCAGCGATACAAAGAATGACGAGGCCTGGTGCTAGTGTTTAGTGAGGAAGGAGGCATATTGGGATTGGGGTATCTGGCCACCGATCTACGACTACTGCTTTGATACATGTTGGAATCAACAACAACAAAAACAAAGCCTTTTCCCACATTAAGTAGAGACGGCTACATGGATTCTTTGCCTAAATTCAGATCTATCTTGGGTCATTCTCGGGCTTAGATCCAAAAAACTAAGATCCCTTCTGATAGTCTCATTCTCAGGCTTTGCTACATGTTGGAATTAATAGACTTATTTTATTATGAGGGACCTATCACGACATAAAAGAGATGGTGCCAAAAGTAGTATATACACGACGAGAGACAAAACAATGAAGAAAATATAAGACAACTAATAGGTCTTCTAAAGAGTAACTTAATAAACATCCTTAATATAAGATGGGGTGATTTTTCAGTTATTCAAGTAGATAGGTGATTTCTAGGATGTGTACAGGCATCTATATGATAAGCCATCAGTTTATTGTTTTTTCAGGTAAAATCAGGAGTAAAAGAAGCTTCAGCCCATCTGTTTATCGTTTTTTAAAGCAAAATCAGGAGTAAAAGCAGTTTTAGTCAGCAGCCTCACCATCACCCAATATTGATCGTTATAACTGGTTATGATAGGGGATTATCAACTAGGAGACTGGCATAACCAATTGAGATATTGGTGCTACTTATTTTAGATTCTAATAATTGGCACATTTGCTATCAATTTAGAAACAAATTTTTACATAAACCATCAACAAGCATTGAGCCACATCATACCCAGGAAAACCAATTTTAGTTTTTCCAAGATAGGGGTCCAATGACCCAATCAAATTGTAAAAGCAGATCCCTGTTGCATAACATTATCATTGGCTTCATATATTGCAAATAAACTTTTATGAATAACAATGAGAGCATGGGAAGTTAATTCAAGTAAATCAGTTAAAGAGTACCCATCTTCGATCAATACTGGGAGAGAATACATCAAAAGTCATGTTTTTCTAAATACCATAGAACACATCAAGTGTACAGTAGATAGATATGCCCAATGAACAGATCCAACCAAACTTTCAACGGGAAAGCAAATATATGTGGATCATCCGCATTGGAATCTTCACCGATATCTGCTATGATCTTAATGTTTGACTCCAAAATTATATAGAGGTATAGATGCATTTTTCATGTATCCCTATGAGCATCTGTAATCCCATTCTTAATATTTATTATAATATTTCAATCAAACCATATATTATTGCATTTTTAAACTAGTTTTGAACACATTTTATATGGTAAATAATAAAATAGATACACATACAAATTTACATCATCGTGATTAACCTAATATATGTAAACTTAGGCTTATTTGCAAACTACATGTATTTATTATTCCCTAGATAACGCAAGCTGATTATCAACAAAAGCAAAGACACAGATTCAAATAATGGATGGACTATAGCACACTAACATTTTACTTCAGTGCTTGTAATATCTCGTCACAAAGCAAGATCAATAGAGCACTTGGACCTGGTTCCAGGGGAAAATAATTACAGGTCCACATGTGGCCATGGGTGTGAGGAAATGGACCTAATAACAACAGGGAATCTCAAAGTCCTAAATTATTTTAAGCAGTATTAACATGGCGTTGATATGCTTTAAATCCTAATCATCAGTTCTGCTGAAACTAATTGAAGAATCTTCTTATGCAATGCCCCATTCCACCTCTCGAAACGAATTTTCTACCTGGGTATTCGGATCCGTCTGCTTCTGGGATCCATTTGTACTAGGAGTGGTATATAAATTCCCTAGGGTTATGGCTTTTTGTATACTCTATATTTTCTTCTCTACAAATAGTAGTATATAAACTCCCTAGGGTTATGGCTCTTTGTATTTTTTATGTTTTCTCTACAAATGGTGAAACTGATCGCCACTGCTCAAAGACAGCTCAGTTACATATGAACCTTGTCAACCCACGTGTTTACATGTTTGCTTGTTTGATCATGTTTGCTTCCGCTACTTTGCACCACATATGAAGATTTTTTATACTATAAAGTTTAATTCAGACTTTCATGAGACCCTAAAGTTAGGATGAACAGAATCATTGATTTTGTCAGTTTCTCATTTTCCACTAAAAACATGTAAGCACCACATTCCTCATAAATGAGGACACATGTCCAATGAACTAAGGAACAAAGGTTGAAGAAATATTTCTAACTGAAATCATGTCAGTTTATCACTATTACCTCAGATCTTGCCAAATTAGATGGTGGCAAGGGTACAGGAATCTTGGCAGGTGGACGATCCCCTGCAAAATGATAGTAATTTATCATACTAAAAATGTTAAATCTAGAGGAAAATTTTTTAATGGTTGTAACTGTAAGAAATTGTTTAAAGGGCTAAGTTGCATTGTTCCTCAACATCTTCCTCTTAAATGAAGACAAGGAAAAATGTCAATTCGATCGACGGAAACCAGAATTGACAGTCTAGCAAGGAATTTCAGTAAAAACAAACTTGCAGGTCATTTTAAATTTTCAGAAGAGAAATTCTCTTAAGATCTGTCTCAAACTTTTGTGGGGAAAAGATGCTGCATTTGGATGCAGAAAAGCACCCCAAACAGAGACATGTTATCACCGACCAGAAATGGATAGTCCTACCATCAGCGCCGACAGGCCAATATGGAGCTTTTGTTGGTGCATCTAGACGGGCCAAGATAGCAGGATCTGCCTTCATAATAGATATGGAAAATCCTGTGCAAGATAGGTGTCAAATTAGCTTCTTAAAATTTTAAATGCCTCAGCTCTACGATACCAACCTGCCATATCAAGAGAAGTCATAAAAGATCCTGTATATACTCTGTCAACAGCAACTCCATGTTCCAGTTGAAGCTGTGGAACTGCCTTGCGAGCAGCAATCATTAACTCCATAGCAGGCGTTGCTCCCATACTGTGAATTTACAAAAAGATAAGCTGATCACGCTACATAGTTTCTATATCACAGTATGTTGGCAGTCCACAATCACTACAAATTGGACCAAGTCACTGAAGTTTTCTAGATCGCATCATTTTTAGTGGACCTTGTTGCTTTAGAAAAGAGGCTTTGCTTACCCATTAATCATAAGAACCACTCGGTTTCCCCTGGTAATGGGAACATATTGTGTTTCCTGCACATATTTTAAAATGAACACATCAACGGCAAATAAATACGTTACTGCGAGATGAATTAAAGAAGCTGACCACATCAGGAAAAAATGGTACCAAGTGAAAGACTAAATAATATGCTTGGAATCTGTTTTAAAGGTGAGTCTGTGTAAAGAGAAATTGAGTCAAAGGACCACGTGGTACATAAGCTCCCTTTATACGGGTGAAGGATCTCATCTATTCGCATCACCGAAACACAATAAAAACAATCTGATGCTTTCCGTTCAACACCCCATCAAACAAACCAATAACAAAGACATGTAAACCAATGGAACCACATGTCTAGTTGTCTCTTTCTTTCTTCATTATATAAACTCACGTCACCTATGTACTATTTTGACCATCATCCATCCTCTTATATAAAAGGAGGTGTTGGTCCCCCATTAAAAGACTCCTATTTTAGTCCCAACATGATATCAAAGCAGCAGTCCTGTCATTAATTGGATACCCTACCTGAATAAGTCCCCTCCCCCCCACCATAACTTTAACACCAGACCCTTCCCTTTCTTCTCCTTCCCCCGGGGGACAGTGCCACCAAGGAGAACGCAGCCATGAGGCTCACCATTCCCACAAGGATGGCACCACTTACCAACAACCTAAGAACCACCACCCAGGCACACCTTTGCCAGAGCAGGCAGCTGCCTAAGCACCATCCAAAATACTAGTGCAGCACAACCACATAAACATGATGTGGCAAGGCCTTAAATGTCAGTTTCGGTCACCATTTCGGTGACCGACCGAAATGAAAATTCGGTCGAAATTCAACCAAAAATTCGATCATTTTGACCATTTTTGTAGGCCCCCCCATATTTCAGTCATTTTTGCCATTTCGGCCGAATTTCGGTAACATGTCGAAACCAAAATTCGAACGAAATTCGACTGAATTTCGCCGAAATTTGAGGCAAGTTTCCCAACAACGAGAGATATCTGGTCGAGCGATGGTAAGATACAGTAACTTCCCCACTAGATGCATGTATCCAAGGTTGGAGAAGTTGGTAGTTGGTACTCGAGCGGTCGGGTCACCAAGGATTAATCAGCAGTCAGGCGACTAATAAGATTTAGTCGGCCTTTAGTCAATTTTGAATTTTTCAATTATTATATATATAAACTATTTTTATACATATATTCCTACATATGTATAGTAATTCATACATTTTCTATACTATCATAATGAAATGAAAGAAGTAATTGAATTTAAATAAGACATTAAACATATTAGAATAAGTATATTTTTTAAAAGTAAACGAATACAGAATCTCTATATAAAAATCGGTCGACCAGTCGGACCGAGTGGTCGGTTGACAAACTACTGACCGATAGGTCAAAAGTAAGTGGGCCACCCTACCGACTCAACTAGTCGGCCTACTCGGTTAGTTTTTACAATAGTGCATGTATCGACCAGTGTTTCAAAGTCCCATAACTCGTAGCTGCTCCCTTAAGATCCATGGGTATCTGTGCTGACTTGAATCCTAACATCCATGTCTCCTGAAGCAGATCAGTGGCATACTTTTGTTGAGACAATGACCAAGCCTCACGTCGATCTAGCTATTTCAATACCCAGGAAGTATCGTAGTGGCCCCAACTCTTTGATAACAAATTGTTCTGCTAGCTACTTCTTTGCTTCTAGGATGCCGTCAGAGTCATCCTCTGTGAGGATGATGTCATCAGCATAGACAAGCATTGTCACAGTTCCTATTCCATTGCTTCTTATGAATAAAGATGGTTTGCCGAAGATCTGATGAGGCCATGCTCTCTGTTACTTCTAATAAATTCTGAAACCAGACATGGGGATCTGCTTGAATACATATGTAGCCTGGTGTAGATGGCAAACCTTTTGGCACTCCCCTTGAGCCTTCAGGCTGAAGGTTGCTGCAAGTATACATTCTCCTGAAGGTCACTATAAAGAAAGGCATTCTTCACATCAAGTAGATGCAAGGGCCAATCAAGTTGAACATCAAGGGCTATAAGAATACACATAGTGGATAGACGAGCAACTGGAGAGAATGTATCAAAAAAATCAACATCATAGGTCTGGGTGAACCCTTTTGCCACGAGTCATGCCTTCTATCTTGAGATCGACCCCTATGAATTGTGCTTTACTATTAACACCCATCTGGATCCACAATCCTGTTGTTGCCAAGACAGTTAACCAATGTCAAGTTACTTTAAGAGATCAATGCAACCATTTCTTCTTCCATTGCTAAGCGCCACCCAGAATCACGAAATGCCTCGGTGCGAGTACAGGGGATAACTACATACGAGATTGCCTGGTGTACTGTCTGTAGGAGGAGCCAAGTTTAGAGAGGGATATGACAACAGAGATATGATGCTTGGTACACATGTACCAAGAAGGGCAATGTCTGGACCCCTTCCGAAGAGCTATTGCAAGGTTAACTATATCATCCACTAGGCTGTTGTTGGTACCTGCATCATATCCATGGATATAGCAATACCATTAGTCTATAAAGGCTCGGTCAAAGGATATACCTGAGGAGATGGTGCCAACTCACAAGAGGTGTCGTTCGGAGGAGTAATAGTCCTATAGAGGTCAACCTGCGGAGTAGGAACTAGGATCATGAATGGGAGCTGTAGACGAGGGTAGGGTAGTAACATATGTGTCGGACCTGGAGTAGAAGGGAAGAGACGCAAAAAATGTAACATCCGCACTTGTGTAGTGCCTTTAAGGCCTTTGATCATAGCACCTATAACCCTTCTAGTTAGGGATGAAAACGAATGTGAATATATTCGTATCCGATCCGCGATTGTATTCGTTTTATACATATTTTGACATTCGTATTCGTACTCGTTTTAAAATGGATGCATATATGGATATCACTTTGACATTCGCTAATATTCGCATTCGTATTCGTATATTCGTTTTCGTAAATAAGTATAGTAATAGATTTATTTATAAATGTGTGTAACAACATTTTATGATTGCATTCACTATTAGCGATACAATTGTTATAAAATTACTATATCAGGTATATATATTTTATGTGTAAACCATCATAAACATGTATATTTTAGTTAATCTATTAAATTTTTTTGTTATTATTCTTATCCGATTCGTATTCGTTTTACATTCGTATTCGTCTTTAAGGATATGGTAGCATGTTTTTCACATTCGTCAATATTCGTATCCGCATTCGTATTTGTATTTTAAAATGGATAAGGATATGATTATCCCTATATTCGTATCCGTATCCGATCGTTTTCATCCCTACTTCTAGGTACTAGCATACTGGAGAAAAATACATTTTACAACACTAACAAACAGTTTGTCCTTTCCTGGACCAAGAAGATGGATAAAGGAAATGCGCCCAAAAACCTTGGGTGGAACATGAAACAAGGCCTTCCACGGAAAAAGTACCTTAATGTGGACCTGCTCATCAATGAAGGTAGAAGGCATACAATTAATGAGATAAGTGGCAATCACAAAATCACCCCAGTAGGTGGATGGAACATGATAATCAACGAGCAGGGTTCGTGCAATGTGAAAGATATGCCTATGTTTGCGTTCAACCAAACCATTCTGTTGTGATGTATAAGCCCATATGGTTTGATGTAATATCCCATGGGTGGATAGGAATGATTGAATGTCACGAGAAAGAAATTCCCGAGCATTATCCGATCGAAGAGCTCTGATAATGGTGCCGAACTGAAGCTTTATTTCTTTTACAAATCGAACAATAATATTGAAAACATCGAACTTATTTTTATTAAGGCCCACAAGACACAAGAAAATCATCTATAGGTATCAAGTAAAATCTATTTCCCAAACGATCAGGATGTCGACTGGGCCTCTAAATGTCAATATGAATCAACTAAAAGAGATTTTTGGAATGGATAGTATCGGAAGACAGAATTCCTCTGGTGTTTCCCTAGTTGGCAAACCTCACACTCTAGGCTGACAGTGAGATGGAGCTGGGGAAGAATTCGACGAAGCTCGTGAGGGGAAGGATGACCCAAACGTTGATGTTGAAGAGCACCAGAAGGCACACAAAAGGGAGTTCCATAATATGCAATAGTCCCAGTCGATCAGACTGAATGATAGACAACGCCTTCCTCACGGTATGCGACAAACGTCCTCCCAATAAGAAACATCATCAGATATAGCTCAGCAATTGAGCTCCTTGCAAATATGGCTAACAGAGAGAAGACTGATGGGGAACTAAACACAAATAGAACATTATTGAGTCGGATGTTATGGGTGAGAAGTGCATCCCCGCGTCCCTTAACAGGGGAACAACGACCATCAACAACATATACTGTTCATCCAGGTGGGACTTGATGCATCTGAAGTAGCAGGGTTTGTTCCTCACATAGGTGAGTGGACGTACCTGTATTAATCAACCACTTCAATTTCACAAAGTTATTTAAGGAAGCAATAAAGATATCTGTGTGAGCTACACCTGCCGTCTATGGAGGATCACCATAGTGCGAGTGTGCAAACTCTCCTGGGTGGATCATGTTCAGGCGTTGCATCTAATCTTCAAAATCTCTTATAGGGACTCCAATGGTGGGTGCATCGCCCTCATAACAGTCCTAGCAGTAGGGGTATGATTACCCAGTTTGATGAAGCAGATGACCACCATATGGCCGGACTTGTGACAATATGTGCACTGGATTGTGCCTCGGCCTCAACTTGAAGTGAAGCAGCCCCGACCGTGGCTCCTAAATGAACGACAGTCTCCTCGTCCAGACAGTGCAACAAGTACAATAACTTGTCCATATCGCCTGGATGGTACGGGAAGTGCATTAACTTGTCCCTAAATGTTAGTATGGATATCCATGGGAGGGACAATAAGGTGACTCGGGAACTGTATGCTTCCTCAATGGTAGGAAGAACAACAATGATCATCTGGTCTCGGGCTATAACGTAGCACGAATCGAGGCATGCTAGAAACACCAAAACAACCATTTGCTGATGACGTTCCTTTTGTATCCATCCTGGAATACACGCTTTGTATCACTCAAGTAAGGATTTGAGAATAGAGAAATATTCGGATGGGCAGCACCCTACTTGCTTTATATTCATCATATCAAAGTAGGTCGGACACATCTAGCTTGAACTCTTCTCTTTCACGTATGTGGCTTTGATAGAGGTCTACATGTCGTGAGCTGTAGTATAGTAGGCCAGCTCGTTTGCAGTTCTGTCAATGAAGCTGAGCATGATCCAGGAGTTGATTATCCTGTCGTCTTTCGCCCATGTAGCATGCTTTCCAGTCTTATCGTCAGGCTTTAACTCCAAGAGAATATGTTCCTGGTTGTATCCACATACAATGAGAAACATGCAGAACCACTTTGGAAAGTTGGTCTCATCCAACTTAGGGATCAAGCCGAATGAACGTAGGCGAGAACAACCTCCCTCAAAACCCGGAGATATCACCTCTGATTCCGACATCCTTAACTAGGATGTCAGGCATGCTACAGCCAAATATGTAGATCACAAAACGATTTAGAGAACACCAAAACTCGTGCAGGTTGCAGAGTTGAAAAAAGGCTGGTTGGTGGTGATGGGATTATTATTTGTGGAGAAAGTTGCGAATATGATTACCGGAGAAATGTTAGCGCACACGCATGCGAGGGTTTCACCCAAGGAGGGCTGATAGTTGGATATGGGATTGCCTGGTAAAAGAGGCGACCAGGATGTTGACGGAGGAACGAATGTGTGGAGGATGGGGTAAACGACAGTAGCAGTGTTGTTTTGCAGCTGCCTGGAGAGTAGGACGAACGACGCTCTGGGTGATAGAGGAGATTGGGATGGGTGTATCACGGAGATGAGGATGGGTTGTTCCGCTCATCCTTCTGTAAGATCATTTTAGTTTTGCCTCTTATTATTCCTTATATATTTACTTTGATATTGTGGTTATTAGGATTGTTTATTTGTATACGGTTGAGTTGATCGTGTAATCAACTCAGGTTATAACACGGTTGGGTTGCCCATGTAAGCAACTTAGTTTAGTAGTAAGACCCGTGTGGGTTAGGTTGAAAGATCGTGTCGGAAGACTTTGGTTGTGGTTTTTACACAGGAAAGTTCTACGTTAAATATCTGCACACTTGTGGTTGATTGCTTATCTTATGATTGAAAGTGCTACTAACACTGTGATTGTTTGAGTTTATTATTTGCAGTCATCTATGTTATACTGTCTGATCCACCCGTACCCATCAACCGGTGTTTGTAGAGTAAAACCAACATTTGATATCAGAGCATCGTTCATCTAAAGGAAATCAACCTCCGATACACACATGGCCAACATTTCAGCCTTTTCAGGATTATGTTTAAAGGGAAGTTATGTGGTTCCTCCACCTCTCCATGGCCTTAAATTTCAGCGAAATTCGGTCAAATTTCTGTCGAATATCGATATCCAGTCGAAATCGAAATTCGACCGAAATGACGGAAATATGGGGGTCCTAGTACAAAAAATGACCGAAATGATTGAAATTTCGATCGAAATTCCATCGAAATTTTGTTTTCGTCATCACCGAAACGGTGACCGAAACCGTCATTTAAGACCTTGCTCTCTTCAACGGGATGAACTACTCCAGTTAGTAGATGAACATGATGATCTTCCTCCAGTCGTCAGGTTTTGCAATATGGAATATGACGAGAAAATAGTTCAAGTTCATCGAAGAGGAGACATGTTACATCGCTGTCAAATTGGCTCAAACAACGCTCAATTACAAGGCGATAAACTCCATATACTGCACTCTGTCAGAAGCTGAATTTGATCGAGTCTTGTGGAGAGAAAAGAACGAGTTGGTTATTCATGAGGCCCTATGATTCTCTTATACAAAGGAGAAACGTGTTGGGAAAATTACATAAGATGGATAGAAAGAAAAGAAAAAAAACAAGAAACAATAAATGATAACTAATATCTCAACACTCCCCCTCAAGCTGGAGCATAGATATCAATCATGCTCATCTTGGAACAACATCTCTAGTAAGGCCCTCTGGCTAGGGCCTTGGTAAGTACATCTGTTGTCAGATCTCCCGAGCTAACATGAGTAGTGGAGATAAAGCCCTTTTGTATCATGTCTCTAGTGTAGCGACAATCTACCTCCATGTGCTTAGTCCTCTCATGGAAGGTTGTGTTGTTGGTGATGAAGGTTGCATGGAAAGAGGTACCTCAACCATTAGGTCAGTAAGAACAGATCTGACCCACATCACCTCTATACTAGCATGTGCCATGGTCTAGTATACGGATTTTGACTCCTGCTTCTTGCTCTTCCATGACATCAAGGAACTCCCTATGAACAATGCAAAGCCAGAGGTAGACTTCCTGTCTTTGGGACACCATGCATCATCTGCATCTGCACAAGCTGTAATGGCAAGTGATTTACCTCTGCTGAATAGAAGATCAATGCCACGTGAGGCCTTCAGATATTTCAGAATCATATGGACTGCATCCATATGTGCATGTCTAGGTTACTCCGTGAACTGACTCACTTTGATTACTGCAAAGGATATATCTGGCCTGATAATGGTCACACATATATATGAGCTTCCCAACGAGTTCCATGTACCTCCTCAATGTCATCATCATACAGCTTCATGCTCGGGTCCATGGGAGTAGTGGCAGGCCTGCAATCTGCCATGCATGTCTCAGAGAGAAGATCTGTAATGTACTTCCTATGGGTCATCACCAGATCTTGCTGGTTCCTGGCAAACTTCAGTCCAAGGAAGTAGCGTAGACGACCAAGGTCCTTGGTCACAAACTGCTGATCTAGGAAATCCTTAACAACCGAGATGTCCTGCTCATCATCCCCGGTAACAATGATATCATCAATATAAACAAGTATGGCAACAATACATCTCTGAGTCCTCTGAAGAAATAGTGAATGATCGACAATCGATCTCATGAAACCCTGTTGCTTTATCGAGTGCGAGAACCTCTGAAACCATGCTCTTGGACTCTACTTAAGGCCATAGATCGCCTTATGAAGTCTGCAAACCTTCTGATACTCCCCCTCAACAGTGAAACCAAGTGGCTGCAACATGTCGACCTCCTGTAGATCACCATAGAGAAATGCATTCTTCACATCTAGCTAATATAGGGGTCAACAGAAGAAGAATACTCAGTCTAGAATGCCTAGCCACTGGAGAGAAGGTATCCTGATAGTCCAACCATATGTATGGGTGAATCCACATACCACAGGTCTTGCCATGTAGCGATCTATTCTGCCATCTGCTCGGTGCTTCACCACAAACACCCACTTGCATCCGACAACAAATGCTCCTATAGGACCCGTAATAATGCTCCAAGTACTACACGACTGTAAAGCGATCACCTCCTCCATGACAAGACACCACTGATTGTCCTGCATGGCCTCTTAATATGTCTGTGGCATCTCCACAACAGATAGTGCCACGGTAAATCTCCTGAAGTCCTCCAAGAGTCTGCTCAAGGAGACATGGGTTGCAAGAGGATATGTAGCACAAGTACGTCTCTGCTTCCACAGAGCAATAGGCACATTTAGATCATCTGCCACCTCCTAAAGGTATAAATTACCCTCTTGAGAGGGCACCTGCTCATCCTGTAAAGAATCATGTTGCATAGACAACTCAGTAGTGCCATTAGTAGAAACAATGTGCTCATTATATACCTGAGGCGTCCTGGATGATGGGGAAGGCCCATGGGTAGGAGGAACAATGTGAGAAATGCGAGTAAACGCATGTGGTAAAAACTAAGTCAAGGTACTGGTTGGCGGTCCAAAGGCAGCCACAGGAGCAGCTATAGGAACTGGAGATGGTGGAGGAGGAGGTGGAGGCATAGTAGGTACTGGAGGCGGCACAACCGTAGGAGGATGCATGTATACCTCTTCACCAGAGTCAGATGGAGTCAACCTGTCAAATACAAGAGAGAAATACATAACATACTCAAATAAGGTGACATCAACATTGACATAGTATTTCCACCTAAGCGGATCAAAACAACACCCCTTATGAGTACAGGAGTAGCCAACAAAGATACACTTGACAGCTATAGGGAAAGCTTGTCACGACCAGGCGTCAGATTGTGAACAAATGCCACACAACCAAATACTCGAGGTGTAAGGAAACAGGTCCTTCTCGGGAAATGCAATCGAGAACAGAACATTTTCTCCTAAAACAGAAGATGGCATACGGTTCACGAAGTAACAATATGTAAGGACCGCATCACCCCAGTAAGAGCGAGGGGCAGAATTCTGAATCAAAAAGGTTCGGGTCACATCAAGTAAATGACAGTGTTTAATTTTGGCAACACCATTCTGCTGGGATGTGTAGGTACACGCTGGTGTACTATGCCTAGAGACTTGAGGAACTACGATAACTGTAAACTGCAGAACTCGAAGGCATTGTCAGATTGCAAATACTTGATAATAGTAAAGAAAATGTTCTTTATTTTATTAATAAAGGTTTTAATGACAGACCCAACCTCAGACTTATTTTTAATAAAAAGACCCAAAAAAGTTTAAAATAATCATCCACAATAATAAGATAAAAACAATGTCCCTGGTGAACAGAAACACGACTCAGACCCAAAATATCTAAGTGAATAAGCTCAAATAATTATGTACTGCTACAACTCTAACGATCAGGAAAAGAAGAGTCGTGATGCTTCCCAAGCTGGCAAACCTCACAATAAAAGGAAGATCGCGTGGAAATCTGTAGGGTTGACATGACACAACATCTACAAAAGGTGGCCAAAATGAAGATGCCAAAAGTACGATGAGACTAGTCTAGTAGGAATAGTGGAGCACCAACATGAGGAGGTTGGACCAGTCTGTAGAGCCCTCACTGCTCATAGCCACATCAAATCACCTTGCCCGTGAGTATGTTCTGAAAAAGAAGAGAAGATGTGTCAAAATGACATGACAATGCATAGAAAACAAGTTCATCTGAAAATCAGGAGCATATAAAATATTCTTTAGGTGCATGGATGATGTCAAATGCACATCCCCCTGTCTTGTGATGGGTAAGTAAACCCCATACGTAACCATCTACCAGGGGGTATAGACCTGTAAGAACTGAACTGGGCTCTACCTCCACACAGAAGGTGGGAAGCACCAGAGTCCGTGACTAACATGCTACAACTGGTAAAAGTATATGCTATACCTGAGGAGCTCGAAGAGTCTCTAGCAACATCTGAGGAACCTGTAGTGGTGCCGGTAACAAGAGTCATGATCTCCCATATACGGGAGAAAATATCATCAAAGCATGGATCTGCCTGAGGAGCCGAAGTGTCTGGAGGCTCAATCTGCTCTGTCACTCGAGCAGATGCGAGATATCCATGCTTTTGAAGCATGTGTCCTCGAAATGTCTTGAACAACGACAATAGATGCAGGGGCCACGCTGACATCCACCTCCTCTGTCACTGGGACCGCATCCTCTGAACTGTATAAAACCTCCCATGTCGTGAGATGCAGCCATCGCTGAGGAGATCTGTGTAGTGGCAATAAATGGAATAAGAAGCTTGCTGAGGCAACTATAGGCCTCTATGGGAGGTATGGTTGTGCATGTGAGGAGCTGTGTACGTGCGGCCTACTATTCTGAATCCAAGGCTACCAAGAAAACTCCAACCATCGTGGAGTTCTTATATACCATATGTTGCTTTGTGGAAGTGGTAACAAGCATGGAGCTGTGAATCTTCTTAAACATGCCTCGAAGCAAAGAATAAAAGGTATGCAGAGGGTGACCATTCTGCTTGATCGTGTATATATCAAACTGGAGCTGAAGAATCTTAGCCTCATGCTTCGCTTGGGCATATGTAGCTGCCAGAATATCCCACATCATCTTAGCGGTGGGCTGGTTCAAAATATTATTGGCAATCTCTATACTGAGAGTCCCAGATAGCCAAACACACGCATACACGTCATCCTGCTTCCACGAAGCATTGCCCCTGGTCTTGTATGTTAGCTTATAGGCTCTGTCAGAATATGCTTCTTGTTATTGCACTACATAAGGGTTATAAACTACATGGACCAAAACTCGTAGTTGGTCCCATCCATCTTCATGATGGGAGCCGGACCCTTGAAGGCACCGGACGAAGAGAAGATACCGCCATTGTTTTCTGACATGATGAAAAAAATATGTCGAAACAAAACTTGATTGGGGAAGTAGACCGATCCGAGCGAGTCTACGTGATCATATAGAGAATTCGTTGTACGTGTAGACTCATACAACCATCCTCATAAGATCCACGCTAGGGTCGGAAAACATGATTTATAAGTCTGAAATCACGTTTTCCGATGAAAATCAGACCATACAACAAATCTGAGCGGCATTAGAGAGCAGTACAAGGCCTATCGAGGGCCAAGGGCCTAGCGGAGGCCTGGTGGAGACGTAAGGTGCTCAAGATAGGGCTGTATGGCAGTAAGGGTGCCTTGGCAGCGATGAAGGAGGCCTCCAATGGCCTGGTTGGCTTTTGCAAAGCCCCAAAACGGGCTGGTGGCAGTGGTTAGGCCCCACGAGAGGCTACCGACGGCAACCCTGGAGCGTTGGGGCCCTTCGGCAACATCGCTAGGACCCTAAGAGGGCCTTACGATGCATCCTAGGGTCCACGAGAGACCACTGCGGGATGAACGCAAGGGAGACGAGAAGGAAAGAACAACGGGTGGGGTTAAGGCATGTAGTACGAGAACTCCGGCTTGGGATCGTCGCTCTGATATCATGTAGACAAATTACATAAGATGGATAGAAAGAAAAAAAACAAAAAAGCAATAAATTATAATTAATATCTCAACAAGTCTAGCATTTAAATGGCTTATGAGATATCGAGGTGCTTGTTAACAACACATGAAGGTCCATCCAAGGTAAAAGAATCTAAGAAATCTTGGTAGAATCTTTCTACATGGAGAACTTCCCAGCAAGATTATCATCTCTATATCATATATATGAGAACGCAATGTCAATGCCACCGAAGAGTCTACCTTGGATGAAGGAGGCCACATCAACATCAAAGGTGGACTCCGTTAAGGCCAAACAACTACCATGGATGGATTCCACCGTCATGGAGAAGCTATCAAGACTGGAGAAGTCCACCGCCAAGAACACTAGGTGACTTCTTATCTTTTTTGTTAAGTTGATCACACATATCATGCATTGGCGATGAGCTCTTGACTCTTATCTTTTAAGGAGAGCATTTAGCCAAAGATTAAAGGGGAGCTATAAGGAGAACTCATATTAAAAAGAAAGTTTTCAAAAAGGAGCACTAACATTACTCTTTAAACGACAATTGGTTTTTGTTTGACTTTTGGCATCAGTTTAGATCTTTTGAATTATATCTTTTTTGAAAAAAAATGGACTTCTATTGTATAGGTGTGTGACAAAAAACTTTACCATTGATCACCAAAAATAATACATGCATGTGTAGAGATATTGTCGAAAGAATTACGTAGTCTGTGTACCGTTTGTTCTTTTTATTCTACTATGTTCCGTCTTATGTAATTTACCCATGGGGTTTTCTCTATTTAAGAGACCCTAGGGTTCTCTGGAAAAACAACTCTCATTTTTCCAACATGGTATCAGAGTCTAAACCCTAGGCTCTCTCTCTCACCCCACCCGTCGCCACCCACCCTTTCCCCCATCCGCCGCCGCACCTCCTCGGCGTCCCCGCATCCAGTACCGGTCCCCCCTCTCCCGACCCCCGTTCCCAGCGCCGCCTCCCGACCCCCGCTCCCAGCGCCGGCCCTCCGCCTTCCAATCGGTCCACCCGCCACCTGTCTCCCGCCTTCCAGCCGGCACCACCGCCACACGCCGGCTTTGCCCTAGCCGGCCCCGGCACCCGCCTCCCGCCGGCTTTGTCCCAGCCGACGCCGGTGCTCTCCTGCTGGCCTTCTCGTAGCCGCCTCCTTCGCCATATTCATGGATTTGGGTGCGTAACGTCTACATACGCACTCGAATCCTATGCAGTCAGTGTAGACACCTGTTACTCTGTCTACAAACCCTAGGTCTTCCTTTGCAGCGATATGTCAGAATCCAAGGTTGATATGCCCTACATAGGCGCATTCAAAGGTCCCGCACCAATAGTGAAGATGGACAGGTCGAACTATGAGTTCTGGGTGATGCAGTTCATGAGCCTCATGAAGTCAAATGGTAAGAAGCACATTCTTACCGAGGATGAGCCGACAGAGAAGATAGGGATTTATGCCTCTTGGGAGGCTGACGACTCATATGCCAAGGTCTGGTTGTCTGGCACGTTGTCGATGGAGATTGCAAATGATGTCCTCCATCAGCCCACCGCTAAAGCGATGTGGGACATTCTTGCGGCGACATCCTTAGGGGGATGTTTGAGAAACTCTACAGCACTATCCCTCCGACGGCCACACCAGAGCAGCAGAAGATATTTCGTAATGCTACCATGGTAGGAGTCCTTCTTGCGGCTCTTGATCCTGAGTATGATGCGGCAAGATCACAGATACTCGCAGATGCTACCATTCCTCCTATGGAGGAGGTCTACAGGAGGCTTAGCCGCATCTCTGTTCCATCCAGCACGTCTACACCACCCCCCTCAGCGATGGCTGCTTCCAGAGGGAGGGGTGGTTCCTCTTCTTCATTCCGTGGCCGTGGTCGTGGAACTAGAGGCCGTGGTGGTCGGTCCCGGCCACCTTGCAGTTTTTGTCACCGTTCAGGTCACTCGGAGGATACATGCTATTCTAAGCATGGCTTTCCAGCATCAGCGAGGGTAGCAGAACGTGTTGCATCTCCATCATCTTCTACTTCGGATCAGAGGTTTGAGGAGCTTGTCGCTCGGTTACGGGATATAATGCCTCCTGCTTCTACAGATTATTCTGGAGGCCCTTCGAATGTAGCTGCGTCTGCTTCTGCCACGACCAGTACCTCAGGTAGTGCATGTGCCTTTACCATATGTTATAGTTCAGACATATCCGATTGGATCATGGACTCTGGTGCCACGCATCATCTATGTCGAGACAGAGACAGACTTATCTCATACAAAGAGATTCCTCCAGGGCAGTCGGTGATCATTGCCAATGGGACCCATTCCCCCATTGTTGGATGGGGGGAGGTTATGTGATGGAAACGATATGCAATACGAACAGAAATACGATGTGATGCAGGCGAGTTTTCCTAACTGAAAAAGGTGACTCAATGGAAATGCTACGACAATTTAAAAAAACTGATGCTTACGAAATTCAGCAACGAAAGTTCGCGTGATATTCCATGAACAACACAACCTTATCACAAATTTAGGGCAATCCTAGTAGATAAAAGAGTTCAGGAAAAATATAACTATATTGCGGCAAATAGTGATATCAATACTTCACCAAACCAAGCAACAATATAGCAATTAACACTATTAACGACATTCAGATAGATTCACATGTAGGAGGCGCTCATACCACAACCGGCGGAGAGTTTCGACGTGCTTCAGACCTGATCGGTAACGGCGGGGTGTGGGTCGGCCATAGCAGTGATTCGGGGCGATCAAGGGGCCGCAGGTAGTTACTGGAACACGCAGGCGGCAGGGCTGGGGTGCTACTGGTGTCGGGCTGAACGCAGGGGGGGAAGTGGAGATAAGGCGGCGGCGCAGGGCGAGGTGGCGTCGTTGCTGTAGGAGGGCTGGGGGAAGGTGGTGCGGGATCGGGGTCGCGGGAAGGACTGCGAGGCGGCGGCGGTCTGAGGAATGGGTAGAAGGCGACGTCGGGGCGGATTAGGTTCGGTGGGGGGAAGGGTGTGGATGGGACAGGGGGGAAGGGGTGATGGTTGCAGGGGTGCAAGGGGAAGGGCTAGCGAGTGCGGGGAGAGGAGGAGAGCACGGGGTGGCCGGAGAGAGGAAGGGATAGGGAGGCGGCGGTAAGGGGAAGGGTTAGGGTTGGAGAAGGCACGGGGGGAAGAAGAGAAGAGGGAGGGCAAAAACGAGAGGGGGGGAGAGAGAGAGAGAATAAGTAATGGGAAAAATGATTCTTCATTCAAAATTACTTCCCTTTTCATAGGTGGGGTGCCTTTATAGAGGCCAAATCCCCCTAAACATGCAACTACTTTGCTAAAAATAGAAATAGCAAGAAAAGATGATAAGGCCTTATATAATGAGCCTTTTACATAAATAAATAAAATAAAAAAAACAAATGTTCGACTAAAAGAAAGTGATCACGTAGCATCATGCTGCATCAACTCCCCCCTGCTGAGAAGAATCTCGCTCCGTCGAGATGGCATCGTGGTAGTTCTGAAGTATATCGTGGTAGTTCTGAAGAGTTCAGATACGTTGAAGTTCATCCTCGTCAATCCAGGTGCAATCTGTCAGAGGTCGTCCCTTCCATTTGACTAGATAGCGACGGAAGAGACCACGTCTAGTCGCCATATCTCGGATGTCGACAATATCTTCTATCTGATCGGCATCAGTCGCGGCTGGTGGTTGGTGCGTATCATCAGCGGGAACTACTGGCGTGGTTGCATCTGTCTGCTCATCTCCGTGATATAAGAAGAGATCTGAAACATTAAAGACTGGCGATGTCTGGACATCTGGCGGTAGATCTAGTAGGTACGCGTTCTGCCCAATCTTTTTGAGGATTCGAAATGGACCAATCTTTCGGACACTCAATTTTTGGTGAACACTCAAAGGAAACCTCTCTTTTTTTAAGTGGACCATCACTAATTCTCCAACTCTGAACTCGCTCTTTCTACGATGGAGGTTGGCTTGGGCTTGGTATTTCTGAGTCAGGGTTTGAAGTTTGGCTCGGATTTCGGTATGGATATGGGTTAAGTGTTCGACCAGGTCCTCAGCGGCTGCCTCCTCCCTTGCATGGTTGTGGGTGTAAGGTCTAGAAATTGGGTGATTGGAAAGCCGTACACACTCTCAAATGGCGATTTTCCGGTGGACCTATTAGTGGAACTGTTATACGCGAATTCGGCTTGGGGAAGAATTAGATCCCATTTGGACGGAGAGTCCCCTGCAAGACATCGTAATAAATTCCCTAAAGATCTATTAACTACTTCGGTTTGCCCATCTGTTTGAGGATGATAAGCAGTGTTGTATTGCAAACGAGTACCAAGACGAGACCAAAGCGTGCGCCAAAAATAACTCAAAAACATGGTATCACGATCCGAAGTGAAAAAACACGGAACACCATGCAATCGAACGACATCACGAAAAAACAAATCAGCGACATGAGATGCATCTGAAGTTTTTTTACATGCAATGAAGTGTGCTATTTTAGAAAATCTGTCCACAACCACAATAATAGAGTCAACTTTCCGTACCGTGAGGGGTAAGCCTAGCACAAAATCCATAGTGATGTCTTCCCAGGGTCGCAGAGGAATCGGTAGAGGTGTA
The DNA here is from genome assembly GCA_037367405.1 of Ottelia alismoides. Taxonomy (NCBI): domain Eukaryota; kingdom Viridiplantae; phylum Streptophyta; class Magnoliopsida; order Alismatales; family Hydrocharitaceae; genus Ottelia; species Ottelia alismoides. The sequence continues at coordinate 18,666 of JAZKJV010006307.1, read as the reverse complement.
TACAACCCGGTGTTCTGCCTATGGCCTTTGAATCTCTGACATGTTTGGCATTTTTGTACAAATTTTGTAACATCCTTTCGCAACTGCGGCCAATAAAATCGCTCTTGGAGAAGAGTCAAGGTCTTGTCCCTTCCAAAGTGCCCAGCTAAGCCACCGTTATGCAGTTCTGAAATTAGATTCTCTCGTAGGGAAGTGGCAGGAATGCACAGTCGGTGGGCTTTGAACAAGAATCCCTTATGAAGGACATAAGTGGCGGTCGGATCCTGTCCAGTGTCAACACACTCTGCATAAGCTTGTCCGAAGTCAGGGTCAGTGGGGTAAAGATCCTTGAGTGCGTCAAACCTCGTTGTGCTTACGGTCATTGTGGTCAGGACGTGTGCTCGTCTGCTCAACGCGTCGGCCACGCGATTCAGGGTTCCCGCCTTATGCTTTAGATGGAACGTGTATTCTTGGAGGAAATTAACCCATTTTGCATGACGCTTGTTAAGGGTTTTCTGAGAGTTCAGATACCTTAAGGCTTCATGATCAGAGTTAAGGACAAACTCACGCTGAATTAGATAGTGCCTCCAATACTTGAGAGCTTGCACCACGACATAGAATTTGACATCATATATGGAGTACCGTGATCGAGCTTCAATCAACTTCTCACTGTAGAAGGCTACAGGTCGTCCTTCTGACTCAGGACGGCACCAATCCCGACATGTGAAGCATCGCAGTCAACTACGAAAACCTTGGAGAAGTCAGGAAGTGCCAAGACAGGGGCATTGGTCAACTGATGCTTTAGCTTTTGAAAACTGTTTTCTGCTTCAGGAGTCCAAGTGGATGCACCTTTACGTGTGCAATCTACCAACGGAGCCGCACAAGTGCTAAAGTTCCGGATGAAACGCCGGTATAAAGAAGCCAATCCCAGAAAGCTGCGAATCTCAGTGAGGGTTTTGGGCACGGGCCAGCTCTGAATGGCCTGAATCTTGGAGGGGTCAACTTTAAGTCCATCGGCAGTGACAATGTATCCCAAGAAGAGGACCGTGTCAAACATGAAGGAGCATTTCTTAAGGTGGACATACAATTGTTGGGCTCTCAAGGTTTCCAAGACTTGTCGTAAGTGGGCTAAGTGGTCGTCTTTGGTCAAGCTGTAGATCAATATGTCATCAAAATACACAACCACAAACTTACCGATGAAGGGTTGCAATACATGATTCATGGTTCGCATAAATGTGCTGGGAGCATTAGATAGGCCGAAGGGCATTACTGTCCATTCATAAAGGCCCTCTTTGGTCTTAAAAGCAGTCTTCCACTCGTCTCCAGGTCGGAGGCAAATCTGATGGCACCCACTGCGAAGATCCATTTTGGAAAATAATTTGGCACCCGATAGCATGTCGAGCATGTCATCAAGGCGTGGAATCGGAAAACGATACTTGATCGTGATCTTGTTGATGGCACGACTGTCCACGCACATCCTTCATGTACCATCCTTTTTTGGGGTAAGCAGAGCAGGAACCACCATGGGACTCACTTTCTCGAACATACCCATGACGTAGAAGATCAGTGACCTGCTTGTTCATTTCTTCGTGCTCACTTGGGCTCATTCGATAATGTGGTAAATGGGGTAAGCTTGCTCCAGGAACTAGGTCAATGTGATGTTGAATGTCTCGCAATGGGGTTAGTCCTTCAGGCAACTCTTCGGACATAATATCAGCAAACTCCTGGATAATGGGTTTTATCTCAGGCGGGACTTCGGGTGTAGTTGTCTCTTGTTCGCTCACTTCACGTCCCATTAATGCATAAATAGTGGAGCTCTCCTGAACTTCACGTTGGAATGTCTGGGCTTCCATCAACAATACAGGACCAGTAGTCGAAGGCTTTGACGGTGGAGTACTTTTACCAGATTGTGCGGTCACGGATCGAAGTGTAGCCACCTGTCGAGGGCTAAGGGCTTCGCGTTGTGGTCTAAGGGTCACACGCACCTTGTTTATGAGAAATGAGTAAGTGTTCAATTTTCCTCTGTGTTCAGTGTCTCGATCGAACTGCCAAGGTCTCCCCAGTAGCACATGACAGACATCCATAGGGGCTACATGGCACCACACCTCGTCTTTATAGGAAGGCCCAATCGAGAAGCTAACGAGACTCTGACGGTGGATTGGAAGTTGAGTGCCACCTCGAAACCAAGCCACACTGTACGGTTTCTCGAGTGGTTGAGTTGGTAGATCCAACTTGTCGACCATTTCTTGAGACACGAAGTTCTCAACGCTTCCTCCATCAATGATCAACGAACAACATCGCCCTCCTGAGGTGCAAGTGGTTCGAAATATGTTGCGTCGCAGCCAACTATCAGCGTCATTGGCAGCGGGTGTGAGCAAGATGTTCGTGGGTGCACTATCAGGAGCGATAAAGTCCTCATGTTCAATTACCAGGAAAGGTCCGGATATATCTCCATCTACTCCAAGAAGCTCATAGTCATCAGTTCCCGAAGTGACAACAGTTAACGCGGCTTGATCCTCTTCAGGCGATTCCTGATGGTCAGGAGCAGGGTCTTCAGGGTATTCGATGGTGCATAAATGGGCGGGCATAGCCTTAGGGTTTGGACACTCAACCGCTCGATGTCCCTTTTGATAACACCGGAAACAAGTATCAGGTCCTAAAACAGGTCGGCTTCCCAAGATGCCCGGTCCGGGGTTACCAGTAGATGGTCGTGCGACGGCAGGGGTTGATGGTCTAGCTTGGGGTTTACCCGCAACACTCAATGGGGAAACTATTGGTTTGGAGGTCGACATCGGGGTACTAGTTCGTGGGACAGAGTTCACAGAAATAGACGTTCTCCTTGTATGGGCCTTAGCAAGCTTAGTCTCAGCTCGTTCAGCTTGCTTGAAGGCTTCGTCGACGTTTTGACAGTTGTGGAGGTAGAGTTCATCTTGGATAACTTGACGAAGTCCTTGCATGTAGCAGGTGACCTCCTGGACAGGAGTCTCCTGCAGTCGGTTGCGATGAATGAGGGACTGGAATCCTTCGGTGTACTCTCTCACGCTCGTGGTACCTTGTCTCCAAGATTGCAATCGCGCATACAGATCTCGCTTGTAATCTTCAGGCACAAACTTTGTTTTTAGTTTGGCTTTCATTTTGCTCCAATTACGAATCTTACCTTTTCCTTTTCGTTTGCGTTCAGATTGCAAACGGTCCCACCACAGCAGAGCAAGTCCCTTTAGTTTGATTGTGATAAATTGAACTTTTCGTTCGCTAGGCATAGTCTTCCATACAAAGAAGTGTTCGACGACTTGGAGCCAATCCAAAAAGACATCAGGGTCTCGTCCTCCGTCAAATTCCGGAACATCAAGATGGATGCCTCGATCCCATCCGTCATCGGGCCTAGGGCCAAGTCGTGGCGGGAATTGATATCCACTAGCAGGTTGTGAAGTATATCCAGGAGTGTGTGGGTCTTGATTCTTTGAAGTGAAAGGGATGTCATCTCTTAATCCTTCATCTTTGATTTCCTGTGAAAGAATAGTCGCTAACGTGTCCATCGGAAGTAGAAGAGCTAGAGTCGCGGGATGTGTTACTCCGTGAGTGTCGTCTCCGACTAGTACGCTGACCTTTGTTGGACGTCTCATCACTATGATCCTTCCCTAGTATGCGACTATTTAGGGTGGCAAATTTTCCGCTCAGTTGTTCGTACATCTGCTGCATCTACTGCATTTGAACAGACAAGGATTCTAACGATAGCTCAGTGTGTGGGGTATAACCGGTTTTAGAGGTAGTCGGTTTTTCGACCATGGGAATCCTATGCCTTCCTCTCTCTTCTTTTTTGTTGTTGTTTGTTTTTTCTTCTTATATGCAATAAAACGAAGGAACGTATCGATATGCTCTGATACCAAATTGATGCAAACGATATGCAATACGAACAGAAATACGATGTAATGCAGGCGAGTTTTCCTAACTGAAAAAGGTGACTTAATGGAAATGCTACGACAATTTAAAAAAACTGATGCTTACGAAATTCAGCAACGGAAGTTCGCGTGATATTCCTTGAACAACACAACCTTATCACAAATTTAGGGCAATCCTAGTAGATAAAAGAGTTCAGGAAAAATATAACGATATTGCGGCAAATAGTGATCTCAATACTTCACCAAACCAAGCAGCAATATAGCAATTAACATTATTAACGACATTCAGATAGATTCATATGTAGGAGGCGCTTATACCACAACCGACGGAGAGTTTCGACGCGCTTCAGACCTGATCGGTAACGGAGGGGTGCGGGTCGGCCACAACAGTGATTCAGGGCGATCAAGGGACCGCGGGTAGTCACTGGAACACGCAGGCGGCAGGGCTGGGGTGCTACTGGCGTCGGGCTGAACTGCAGGGGGGAGTGGAGATAAGGCGGCGACGCAGGGCGAGGACGCGTCGTTGCTGTAGGAGGGCTGGGGGAAGGTGGTGCGGGATCGGGGTGGTGGGAAGGACTGCGAGGCGGCGACGGTCTGAGGAATGGGTAGAAGGCGGTGTCGGGGCGGATTGGGTTCGGTGGGGTGAAGGGTGCGGATGGGACGGGGGGGGGGGGTGATGGCTGCAGGGGCGCAAGGGGAAGGGCTAGCGAGTGCGGGGAGAGGAGGAGAGCACGGGATGGCCGACGGGAGGAAGGGGAGGAAGGGGTAGGGAGGCGGTGGTAAGAAGAAGGGTTAGGGTTGGAGAAGGCACGGGGGGAAGAAGAGAAGCGGGGGGGGGGGGGGGGGGGGCGAAATCGAGAGGGGGAGAGAGAGAATAAGTAATGGGAAAAATGATTCTTCATTCAAAATTACCTCCCTTTCCATAGGCGGGGTTCCTTTATAGAGGCCAAATCCCCCTAAACAAGCAACTACTTTGCTAAAAATAGAAATAACAAGAAAAGATGATAAGGTCTTATATAATGAGCCTTTTACATAAATAAATAAAATAAAAAAACAAATGTTCGACTAAAAGAAAGTGATCACGTAGCATCATGCTGCATCATTATGTTATCCTCTTCCATACGTCGAAAGAATGTCTTACATGCCCCTGAATTTTCGATGAACTTACTCTCTATTAGTCAGATTACAAAAGATCTGCATTGTCGCACTATATTTGACCCATCTTCTCTTATATTTCAGGACATACTAACGGGCAGGGTGATTGGTTGTGGCTCTGAGCAGGATGGTCTTTATCGTCTAAACTGGAGTTCATATGCTGGAGTCTCTTCTTATGCTGGTGGATCTGTCTCTCCCTATACATGGCATCTACGCTTTGGTCACCTCCCTCTACAGAAGATGCGTCACCTTTTGCCTCAGATATCTCCAAGTTTGTCCTTTCGGTGTGAAGCTTGTCAGTTAGGGAGGCACCATAGAGCTAGCTTCCCGAGTCGTCAGAGTCGGAGCAGTAGCTCCCCTTTTGAGTTACTTCATGTTGATATTTGGGGTCCCAGTCGTGTCCCTGGTCACCAGGGGCACGTTTTATCTTGTCGTGGTTGATGATTTCTCTCGTTTGTCGTGGATTTTCCTGTTAAAGAATAAATCTGAAGCTGGTGATGTTATCAAAAACCTTATCAATGAAGTGAACAATGTCTTTTCATCCAATGTGAAATATGTTCGTACTGATAACGCGTTGGAATTTTGTACTCGATCTCTCTCACAATATTTTTGGTCAAAAGGCATCATACACCAAACTACATGTGCTTACACCTCCCAGCAGAATGGCATTGCTGAGAGAAAACATCATCACCTTCTTGACATTACTCGAACTCTTCTTATCCAGAGTTGTGCTCCTCTTTCTTTCTGGAGAGATGCCGTCCTTACAGCCTGCTACTTGGTAAATCGTATGCCGTCCACGGTACTTGGCGAGAAAATTCCTCTTTCTCTTGTGTTTCCAGATAAGGAATTGTTCTCACTCACCCCTCGTGTTTTTGGAGTTGTTGCCTTTGTTCATCAGCTATCCCCAGGTCTTGACAAGCTCTTACCTAGAGCTGTCAAATGTGTCTTCGTCGGTTATTCTTGGACGCATAAGGGATATCGATGCTATGATCCGGTTAACAGGAAATACTTTGTCAGTGTAGATGTTACTTTCTTCGAGTCTGTTATGTATTTCTCACCTGCAGGTGACAGATTGGTCTCTAACACATCTTCTGATGAGGTCTATGTCCCTCCTCCTCCTACAGTGAGTCCTCCTGTGTCTAATCCAGTTTCAAACATTGCGTCAGCACCTCCACCACCACCACCTCTACCAAAACCACTCATCTCACCACTACCAAAATTCTATACCCGTCGATCTGGTCCTGCTCATGCTACACGCCAATCATCTAGCACGCCCCAGGTATGTTCAGATGATAATACTAATGATGGGTCGAATAGTGTGCCTATGCAGGGTGCATCATTACATGACGATTCTGAACCGGTGAGTTCAATGGCTGATGATCTGGATGTTCCTATTGCGATGAGAAAGCGAAAACGTAGCTGTGCTTCTTATCCTCTTGCCTCACAGGTCTCCTTTCATCGCCTCACAGGGGACTTTAAGAGATTTGCAGTGGCTTTATCTTCTGTGGAGATCCCAATGACCTATCAAGATGCAATGAAATCTGATTGCTGGCGGACTGCAATGGAAGAGGAGATGGCTGCCCTACAGTCGCGGGGCACATGGAGCTTGGTTCCCGCTCCTTCAGGAGCATCTGTTGTTAGCTGCAAATGGGTATTTACTGTCAAGTATCATGCAGATGGTAGCCATGATAGGTACAAGGCAAGGCTAGTGGCACGCGGATTTACTCAGACTTATGGAGTGGACTATATGGATACCTTCTCTCCAGTCGCCCGTCACTCCACTCATCGTATTCTTCTGTCTGTTACTGTGGTACGTGATTGGTCCTTGTTCCAGTTAGATGTTAAAAATGCATTCTTGTATGGAGATCTGCAGGAGGAAGTCTACATGCAGCAACCTCCGGGATTTGCTGCTGAGGGGGAGAATCATATGGTGTGCAGATTTCATAAGGAAATATATGACCTTAAACAGAGCCCAAGGGCATGGTTTCAGAAGCTTTCCCATCTAATTGAAGAACAAGGATTCAAGAGATCCAATGCATATCACTCACTGTTCATCCAGAAGACTACTCGAGGTACAGCTGTCGTTATGGTGTATGTTGATGACATTTTGGTTATAGGAGATGATGCTCAGAGGAAGGAGATGACCAAAGCAGTGTTGGGTCATCAATTTGTTACAAAGGACCTTGGTACATTACGATACTTTCTGGGGCTGGAGTTCGCCAGGAATGCACAGGGTCTAGTAATGACCCATAGGAAATATATTACAGATATGCTTATTGAGACGGGCATCGTTGGATGCAGACCTTCTACTACTCCTACGAACCCCAGCATAAAATTATATGATAATGATACAGAAGAAGTCGACAAGAGAAGGTATAGAGAAATGGTGGGGAAGCTTCTTTACATAATGATAACCCGACCTGATATTGCCTTTGCAGTTAGTCGGGTAAGCCAGTTCATGGAACAACCGAGACAAGTACATATAGATGCTATATATATGATACTCAGGTATCTAAAATCGTCTCCAGGCACAGGATTGCTGTTCAGAAAGGAAACCAATTTATCTGTTTCTGCATGTGCGGATGCTGACTATGCATGATGCCCTAAGGATCGAAAGTCTACCTCAGGCTTTGCTGTGTTTGTAGGTAGCTCTCTAGTTTCTTGGAAAAGCAATAAACAAACAGTTGTGGCTAGATCTAGTGCAGAATCTGAATATAGGGCAATGGCACAAGCAAGTGCTGAAATGATGTGGGTTCGAGTTGTACTAGAAGACTTGCATGTAGATGTGCCTCTACCCATGCAGCTATAGTGTAATAATCAAGCTGCATTGTTTATAGCCAATAATCCTGCCTTTCACGAGAGAACCAAGCATATTGAAGTAGACTGTCACTATACCAGAGACACGATCCAGAAGGGAATGATTGCTACTTCACATGTTAGTTCTGGGGAGCAGACCGCCGATATCTTCACCAAACCGTTACTCAGAGGACCATTCCAGAAGTGTACTTCCAAGATGAGCATGATAGATATCTATGCTCCATCTTGAGGGGGAGTGTCGAAAGAATTACGTAGTCTGTGTACCGTTTGTTCTTTTTATTCTACTATGTTCCGTCTTATGTAATTTACTCATGGGTTTTTCTCTATATAAGAGACCCTAGGGTTCTTTGGAAAAAACAACTCTCATTTTTCCAACAGATATGTTTATGTTTTTCTGTTTATTTCATATTCTTCTTTTCTTTCATCTATCTTATGTAACTTACCGTTAGGTCTCTTCTCTATATAAGAGAGCCTAGGGTTCCTTGGAATAATAAATCTTTTGTTTTTCCCAATATGATATCAGAGTGGCAGCCCTAGACCAAAGGTCTTGTACCCGAAACCCTAGCCCCACCTTTCCACAGTCTCTCCGAGCACTGCCTGTTGTTTCTCTCATGCCCAATGCAATCCGCGTCCATGTGTCGCCCATCCACAGTTCTGAGGCCTACTGCCGCTGCGTTTGCACCCCTCCACGCGGGCTCCCCAGCGGCCGTAGGCGCGCCTCCGGAGAGTGAGGCCCCTGCGATCATAGTCGTGCCTCCGACGCATGAGGTCCTTGCACCTGTAGCGGCCTCCCGTGCCTCCGATCGTGTTCCCCGCTGCACCTTTTGCGGCCACAGCCACTGCATCTCTTGCGATTGCAACCATTTCCGCGTCGGGGTTCTTTTTCTTAATGGGGTTGGTTGCAGTTTGAGTCCACACTATTAGAAAATAGGAATGCAGAAGCAGAATGATAAACAGAGCATAGAAGAACAGAAAATTAAACATGAACACCAAGATTTTTATGTGGAACCCTACTCCCTAAGTAGCAGGATGAAACCACGGGAGAACGCCTCTAAGGGTTGATAGTCTATTGCTTTTCTCATCTGGATACAATGGGAGAGGGGGTCTATATAGCCTCCACTGAGTCTCCACATCTCCAAACAGGTAGATGTGAGACTAAACTCTGGATGGGGTAAATGGAATCTGGAGAGATCCATTTACCCATCTACAATATAAGTAACGCATAACCCAATACTTTAACACTCCCCCTCAAGTTGGAGCATGCAATGCTCAGCTTGGACAAACAGAAAGGAAACTCAACTCACGCTACAAGACACTACAGAAAATATCAACTCAACACGCATAACTGTTGGTTGTTGTCGAAGACGTTACTTCTCATGCCGTGCAGGTGAGGAGGACGAATGAGCTGGAGTGTGAGTCAACTGAATCTCCTCGTCGGAGAGCATGTGCTCTGTACTATGCATGTCAGAGTCACTGCAACTGAAGAATGAGTCTCCTCGTCGGAGTACTCTAGCCCGCCACAATATTTGGACAACTGCACCATCTCTGAAAAGGGCCAAACTGAAAAAAAAATCGTGGAGTGCAATCCTTGTCGGAGTCCACAGTCGCTGGAGAATGGAGTCTAAAGAAGTCTCCTCGTCGGAGAACTGGGTCTCTCTCATCTAACACAGAAAATGGTACTCTACTATGGAGTCCCTATGAAACCACATAAAAACCCTAGCCCATATGGAATAGGGAATGGTCCTCTACTCTGGAGTACCTATGGCTCACATGAAAACTCTGGCCGAAAAACACGAATGAAAATCTGGAATATGAAAAAGACAAGTGATATGACATCGACTAAGTTGGGAGAAGACATGATAATGGGGAAGAACAAAAACCAATTAGCCGATCACAAATTTTTTTGGCTTAAAAAAATTCCTTTCAGCTATTGCATTTATCATTCATTCATTTTTTCTTTAGTTAACCGTTACAAATTTTCCTCAAATAAACAGTTCACATGATTTTTTTTCTTGTTTTTTTCATTCATTTTTTTCGTACGGATTTTTGTACAATTTTTTTAACAATATTTTTTGTTTAGCCGTTTCCTTTTTTTTGTACGGCTTTTCCTCTCTTTTTTCAAACCTTTTGCATACGACTTTTTATTGTAGGTGCCTTTTTCGTATTTTTTTAAATCGGCCCACTTGGGCCTAATAGCCTCTCCCTGTCTCTCTCTCTTTCTCTCTTCTTTTTTTGAAGCCATTCTCTCTTCTTTTTTTAAAAAAATAATTGGGCCCCGCCTTAGGGTTCCCACGATGGGAACCCCTTCTCAACCACGCCGCCGCCCTAAGGGGATCCTATCAGGGAACCCTTCGTTTCTTGCCTGGGATTAAGGACGGAGCCCTGCCATCGCCCGAGAGAAGGGTCTTGCACAGGGGCTCATGGGAGGAGCGGCGACGCCCTTTTGTCGTGGGAGCAGCATGCACGGGGCCTAGAGATGGGAACGTGAAGGAGATGCGCAAGGGAACTGTAGCGGAGGGGCGATCTGGAGACAAGGGGATCACCGCTGCCTGCTTCTCGAAGGGGATCGCCAAGCAAAGAAGAACGCGATGGAGAAGAGCCAGAACACGCGGGAAGGGAGGAGGCGCTTGGGGTTGCGCCGTCGAGGACTCGCCTGCCAGGAGCATTGCCTGAGTCTGGACGAAGTGCGGCTGCGCTGCTTGGCCACTTAGGGATCTGCTGCCTGGGATCGTCGGAGGAGAGGCTTCTCGGACTGGGGCTCGATCAAAGAGATATAGAGGCACCGTCTCTGGAGGTGGAGTTGGCGATGGAGCCTGGAGTGTGCTGCATGGTAGAGTAGAGGCAATGGCGGTGGGATCTCGCCGCATGGAGCATGCCGATATAGAGAGATGCGTGCGAAGATGGCTCCTGGGATGCATGCAGGATGGGGCTTTGCCGATGGGTTCCAGATCTGGGCTGACAAATCGATGGGTTCTAAAGGGGGAACCTCCGTCTGATCTAGATTCGATGAAGAATGATGCCGCCTAGACATGCTCCAGATCTGGAAAATAATGATGCCGCCTGACCAACCAGTTGTTAAAAAAACCTCCAGATCAGGGAAAGCAATATGGAACATATCTCCTATACGGTTTGGGTTTCAGACAAAACCCTGAAACATGAACAAATCTCACCTGGAGATAGATCTGAATGACGACAGAGATTTTTAGAACAAATCTCGAACAAGAACAACAAATCTTCATCATAAAAAAACAACGAATCTCGAACATAAATAAGAATTTAAAATCCTCGAGAATCGACATGCTCTGATACCATGTTAGAAAATAGGAATGCGGAAGCGGAATGATAAACAAAACATAGAAGAACAACCAAATAAACATGAACACCAAGATTTTTACGTCGAACCCTACTCCCTAAGGAGCGGGATGAAACCACGGGAGAATGCCTCAAAGGGCTGATAGTCTATTGCTTTTCTCATCTGGATACAATGGATGAGGGGGTCTATATATAGCCCCTACTGAGTCTCCACATCTCCAAACTGGTAGATGTAGGATTAAACTCTGGATGGGGTAAATGGATCCTGGAGAGATCCATTTCCATCTAAAATATAAGTGGCATATAACCAAATACTCCAACATACACATGCAACCAAATCCCCCTGTCAGTGTAAGCAATTATCTCTTCAAGTCTACAATCCTCGTCTTCTTTGTCTGGCAAGATGTCAGAGAACAGGAGTGATATCCCCACCAAGAGCGTCTTCAGAGATCCAACGCCCATAGTCAAGATGGATGGGTCGAATTACGAGTTGTGGGCCATGCAATTCATGAGCCTCATGAAGTCGATGGGTAAGAAGCATATTCTTATCGAGGAAGAATCGATGGAGAAGACAAGGTTATATGCCTCATGGGCGGCTGATGACGCCTATGCACAGGTCTGATTGTCTGGTACCTTGATACCATATATTGCAAACAATGTCCTACACCAGCCCACAACCAAAGCCATGTGGGATATTCTTGCTGCCACGTATTTGCAGGCCAAGAATGAGACGAAAATTCTACAGCTCCAGCATGACATCTTCACCATTAAGCAGAATGGTTGACCACTACATGCACACTATACTGCCCTACACGGCATGTTTGAGAAGCTCCATAGCTTCGTGCTCTCACAGCTACTTCAGAGCAGATGAAGACACTCCGGAGTGCTACAATGGTGTGAGTATTTCTAGCCTCCCTTGACTCACAGTATGAAGATGCATCCTCCCCGATACTGGTTGATGCTACCATACCTCCAATGGAGAAGGTTTTCAAAAGATTGAACGGAATCACTGTTCCAACTAAAACGCCCAATTCACTCGCCATGACAACCTCTTGTGGAAGAGAGACGGTTCATCTCAGTTTCGAGGGTGTGGACCACGTGATAGAGGAGGTCGTGCTCGCCCATTATTATCCTGCACATACTGCCGTCGATCTGGACATACAGAGGACACACACTATTACAAACATGGGTTTTCCAGCATCTGCACGTGTTGCAGAATAGGGTTCATCTTCAGCATATGCGTTTTCCTCTGAGCAGAGAGATGATGATTTTGTTTCCCGTCTGAGGGATATGATGCCACCTGCCAACTCCGATGACACAACTAGTCATGGCGTGGCAGCCTCTGCTGGAGTCAGCACCTCAGGTAGCATAATTGCATCTACTTCTTGTCGTGGTTCTCATATAACAGAGCGGATTATGGATTCCGGGGCAACACATCACTTGTGTAGCAATAGAGATATGATGACTGCATATAGGCATATTCCTCCAGGAAGAACTGTTATCATAGCTGATGGAACTCATTCCCCAATCACATGCCAGGGGGAGAGTAGTTTGACACCATCCATACGTTTGCAGAATGTGTTACATGCCCCAGATTTCTTTTTTTTTTGAGTCAAAAAAGGGGGTAACACTCAAAGGTGTCCGCCCCAAAGATTTATTGAAAAAAGAGAGCAAAGAGAAAGTACAAGAAAAGGAATTACAGGACCCACTCCGCCACTAAACATGTAGCATGTGCCCAAACATTTTCCTTATAGAATCCGTCCCTCAAAAAGTAGAGCATTTCTAGCAAGCCAAATAGCCCAAACAATAGCGAGAGGTATAGGGAGAGCCCGACGAGGCCGCATTCTGTTCACCACCAAGGATCTGCAAAAAGAGGCCAAGTCATCCGTACAAACCCAGTCGGGGGCATCCCCACCCCAGATTGGGGCGGGCTTCTGACACAGGAAGAACAAGTGGTCAAGCGACTCAATCTCATCCGCACACAGGGGACACCTGTCAGAAACCGTACCCAGAAGTCTAGCACAACGGTCTCTCGTCATCAATCTTTGCCGACGGAACAACCAAAAGAAGAAGCCAATCCACTCCGGGAGAGCAAGACTCCACAGAAAGGCACAACCCTTCCGCAAAACCTCGGAGCTCGAAGGGGGCGGCCTGCAAATCGCCCCATATGCCTTCCTGACGGAGAAAGGACCCCCACGCCATATCCAATGATCCATGCACCCAGTAGATCTCCCCGACTCACGTAAAGAATCCAACAATACGAGAAAGTCTTCAAAGCGCTGATCCGAGAAGTTTGAAGAGAATGTAGGCATCCATTTTCCATCCGACCAGCACGAGGCGTCACGGGCAAAACACGACTGCTAGGCATAGGCGAGGCACCATTGATACCATAGATCCGACGAAGAAGGTTGCAACACAGATCATCAAAGGCACCTCAGAGTCTGCTGACCCACTTCAGTAGCAGGGCTTCATTCATAGCATCTATTCTCCGAACGCCGAGACCCCCTCCCCTTGGGAAGCGTAACCTCATCCCACTCCACAAGATGGATCCCACCAGTCTCTCGACCAACCTTACCCCAAAGGAATTTGCGCATCAATCTTTCCAAATGAGAACGAATTCCCTTTGGCATGAGACGAGAAGGCATGAAGAAAATCGGGATTGAAGACAAAACCGCCTTGAGAAGCACCAGGCGACTCCCTTGGATAAGATGTTCGACCTCCAACCAGAAAGCCTGCTTTCAAGTTTCTCAACAACCTGTAACCAGTCCGCCAATCTGGACCTCCCCACAGTCAAAGGCACCTCGAGATACTTGACCGGGAGGGCATAACAATCAGAACCCAGGACCTGAGCACATCTGTCAGCCTCCCCCTCCGATAATCCGAAACTGACGACCTTGGACTTGCTCTCATTTTTAAACAAACCAGAAATTTCACTGAAAAGCTCAAGGGCCAAAGCCATGCCAGAAGCCTCTCTAGTCCCCCCCCAATGAAGAATATGGTGTCGTCTGCGTATTGGAGGAGTGGGATCTCAATTCCATCCCTAGAATAACCCGCCGAGAATCCACCATTGGTAACACAAGTCACGATTCGAGCCAAGACATCCGAAGCAAAGACGAAAAGAAGAGGGGCCAAAGGGCATCCCTGTCTGACACCCCACCTCGGCTGGAAAAAACCCCCCTCCGGACGGCCGTTCACCAGAACAAACATAGATGAGGTCGTGACACAGCGCTTCATCTACGAAATCCACAAGTCCGGAAACCCCTTCAGGGCAGCGCAGACCAAAGAAAATTCCAGTCCGAAGTGTCATAGGCCTTCGCAAAATCCACCTTCCAGAGCATCCCCGCCTTCCCCCACCTCTTCCAATCCGCCACTATCTCAGAGGCAAGAACCAAACAATCCGAGATCTGCTTGCCAGGGACGAAAGCCGACTGCAACGGTGAGATAATGAGCTCCAACTTACGGCTCAATCTAACCGCAAGAACCTTCGCCACAATCAAGTAAAGAGCGTTGGATAGCGCAATGGGCCGGAAATCCTCAATACGCTCCGCTGCCAAGCTCTTAGGAAGGAGAAAGATGAGGACCTTATTAATCCTCTCAAAGCCCACATTTCCACCATAAAATTCCGAGATGACCTCCAAGACATCCGTGTCCACTAGGTCCCAAAAGTCTCTGTAAAAAGCCACCGGAAAGCCATCGGGTCCAAGGGGCCGGCCAGCGTTGAGAGACCAAACTGCATCCTTAAGTTCCTCCATGGAAATAGCATGCATTAGACTCGAATCCAAAGAGGGAGGTAGACACGGAGCCCCCAGCCCCGTCCACCTCCACCTTCTCGCAAAAGAGGCAACCGAGAAAACCCAGAAGTGGTCCGCAATCGCTTTTCCCATCTCCTTGTTGCCCTCCACCCGCGCACCATCCACAATCATAGATATCAGTGCATTACCCTACGCCTACCACTGGCCACACGATGGAAGAAAGCCGTGTTCGCGTCACACTCACTGAGCCAGGTGCTCCTAGACCAAGGTTCAGGAAAGCGGTATGCGTATGCGTTCGGACAGGTCACTGATTAGCGATTAAGCGGTATGCGGGGGCATATGCGGGGTATATGCGGTTCTACGCGTTTTCCTTAATTTTTTATTTAAAAATAAATAATAAATGCAAAAGTGACTACAACTGAACAGAATTATGTATAATTGTGGTCCAACAGAAGTTCTAAGAAAATGACTTTCATATATAGCTCAAAACAGTCTTTATCAACAAATATTTAATACTTCAATAGAAAAACCTACGGTCATGCCTGAGAAAAACCTACGGATAAACCACTGCTCATCTAAGGTTTGCATGTAGATTATCAAGGTTACCTCAAACAACATTCCACCACTATATGAGTTACCCACAGTCATGCTTGAGAAAAACCTACGGATAAACCACTGCTCATCTATATCAAAAAAACCTACGAATAAACCTTGTATCATTGTATCATAAACCTCATGCCTGAAAAAAACCTACGGATAAACCACTGCTCATCTATCCTTGTATTTTGCACTCAACTTATATCTTCTAAAAATCTCTATAATTTGCATGAGATAGTACTTGTGCTTCTACGTGTCCTGTGAGCAGATGAGCAGAATAATACTGGTGCTTCTTGTGAATAAGAGATATTTATGACTTTAGGCTTGAACAAATAATGCAGATGAATTAAAAAGTAAGGACTAAGGAGTGCGCGAATCAACCTGGTGCCGCGCTAGGAGGAGGCGGTGCCGGGTGGAGATGGGAGGAGGAAGCAGTGTTGGGAGGCGACGAGGCGGAGTAGCTTCGAGGAGGGGGCGATGGAGGCGCAGGGGGATCGTGGAGGCGTCGTGGGCTCGCACAGGCGCAGGAGAATCGTGGAGGCGACGAGGCGGAGGAGCTTCGAGGAGGTGGCGATGGAGGCGCAGGGGGTCGTGGGCTCGCACAGCGCAGGAGGATCGGAGGCGACGAAGGGGTTAGGGTATCGTGGTATCGGGTATCGGGGGAATGGGGGTTAGGCCCTTAGGGTATCTGGGTAACGTGAAATCGGGTATGAGTGGGTAATCGGGTAACGGGTCTGGAAAGCTCGAAGCGGGCGCACGGCCCGCATATGCGGGCCGCATATGCGCACTAGCCGCATACAGGGGGGCTTCACGAATGCGGCGCGGTTAGGGGTCCGCACGCGCATATGCGGCCGCATATGCGGCCGCTTCAACCGATTTCGTGAACACTATCCTAGACCGCTGCCTCCATTCTGTAACGCGCTTCCGATCCTCATCGGCGATTTTCTTCTGGGGAAGCACACGTAGGGCCAATTCCTCCCCAGTAAGATCCCGCAGATCTTCAACAGCGTTCCACCCTAGACATCTCTGCCTCAGCCTCCACCCGAGCGGCATGACGCGCATCTCTGGACTCCCTCTTGAAAGCAGATAAGCGCGTACGCAAGGAGGCCAACTTCTGCACAAACCTGGACGCCGCAGAATCCGACACTGACATGGAGGACCAATGCGCCCCGACCAGATCCCGGACGGAGTCCTCCAAAAGCCAGCTCCTCTCATACCTTATAAAATCCCTAGGTGGCTCCAGGTCACCCGAATCCCAACAGATCGAAGTGTGATCGGACCGAGTCCTTGGCTTAACAACCGCAAAGGCCAAAGGGTAAATATCAAACAGCTCCGAGGAGGCCAAGAAGCGGTCAATACGCGATCAAGAGGCAGAATTTCTCCAAGTGTACCTCGCACCTGCCGCATCCAGCACCTCCAGGTCCATGGAGTCAATAGCATCTACAAATTCTTCGGAGCTCGGATCCTGCCCCCCTAGACCGGGGTCGATCCTCAAACCGAAGCGTAACATTGAAATCTCCGCCAATAAGCCAAGGAATCCCCATAAAAGTCGATCTTGCCTTCTGCAAATCCGCCCACAGCTCACGCCACTCAGAAGAATTACACGGCCCGTAGACACAAGAGAGTGCCAAAAGGGAGGAAGAACAACTGCATTCCAGGACGACCGTGAGCACATGTCTCCCCCTGAGCTCCGCATGAAAAGAGAGAGCCGAGCGCCTCCACGCCAGTAGCAAGCCCCCCGAGGAGCCAATGGCATGGATCGTCTGGAAATCATCAAGGCCCCCGCATCAAAGGAGCGCCAAACTAAATCTGACATAGACTGAAGCTTCGTCTCTTGAAGTAAGACAGCATCACAACCCACTCCCGAAATCACGCACCGAGAATCTTCCTCTTATCCGGGTCCCCCAAACTCCTAACATTCCATGAGAGGACTTTCATTGGACGAACAATAATGATCCCTGAGTGCGAACCACTCTCGCCACTTTTGCAACACGGAGCTTCTGCTCCGAACAAGGTGGAAAAAATCCCATGAGAGACCTTGACCTCTATCTCCTCCTGTACCGCTTACCTGACCGCATGTCAGCAACATATCCCCCACCGGGACCCGAGGCACTAGCTTCCAACGACCTAGCGGAAGAGATCGCCCCGACCGACTTATCTCCCAAATCCGAACCACACTCCGACAAAGCATAAAAAGCCGAGGCAGCCGAAGACGAGGCAAGCCCCTCGACAGAGGGCAGCGGAACAACAACAGGTCATCGAGGGGCCGAGCGGGAGAGCCTCCGAGCCCCCACTCGTCTCCTCTCGGCGGGACGTGAAGGGAGAAAACGAAAGGCTTGCCAGAAGCGCAGGAGGACCCATAATTGGGTCACCAAAAGCAGCATCCACCGAAAGATCCGAAGCCCGATTGCGAAAGTGTGGGCCAAAGCCCGTGAGTGACCACCTCGAGAACCAAAAGGCAACCAACCGTCCTCATTCACAAGCGGAAGAGAACATGGGGAGCGAAAAGAAAGGCCCCCAGGACTGGATCGCCAAAGGACACGTCAAAGCCTCCTTAGAATCGACGCCCAACGTGGCAAAAGCAGGGAAATCAACCGCCAACTCGGAAGTCGAAGCGTCAACCGACAAAGCTTGAGCCTTTGACACCGACATCGGAGACGTTGGAGGCAGCGGAGGATCAAGAAGCTGCAGCTCTAAACAGAAAGTGAACCGATCGACTTCTAAAACAGCGTAAGAAGGCGAGCTACTGATCTATGCCCCGATGCAATCCATCATTACGTGTGTGACATCCGGGTCAGACCCCGGGTACCTGCCATCCTCCAGCACCGAGAGCACAAAGTCCCAATGTCTGAGGGCCGACCCCAAGCAGTAGACTGTGCGAGAGAGGAAGGGGACACCACGAACCCGCACCAAGCATCTAGAAGAGTCGTACGAAGCCCCATCAGCAAAGCGCAACAACCTTCATTCAATCTCACCCACGCCATTGAGAGAGAGAAGCCAGTCCTTCTGCGACGAAGAAAGACCACGAGCACAACATCTACGAACCGCCAACGACACCACATTCCCAAAGAAATGGGGACCAAAAAGCTCATGCAGGAATGCCTTGCACCGATTCCAGCGAGATGGAATCCGCCAACCAAGAACCCACGAGCACA